>JALPQI010028312.1:0-12529 GCA_025490895.1 Thaumatotibia leucotreta | reverse complement strand
ACTTTTATGATAAATTCACATTTCTTCCCATAAAATTAATATAGATTACAAGAGCGTAACAAAAATTGTGATGGTCCATTTAAAAGCCTATTCAGTACCGTAGTCTAAGAAAAAGGAGAACACATTTTTTTCGTGACATAAAGTCTCTATTTTTCTTTGTCAGGATTGGATACTACATGGGTCCATAAACAGATCACCAACATTTTTATTACACTGTGTGATCTATGTAATGTAATAGAACACAATATCATGTGTTTCAAACAGGTAGAAATGAGTAATAGTACCTTATTATTATATAGATATACAAAACACGCCTTAGAAGTGTCTAATATTCCTAGCAAGTTTATTTTGATTATGACATCAAAAAAATTTACACGAAATTAATTGTATGGATAATAGACTTTTCAAAATAATCTCCATTCAAAACGCCAATTTCATAGGTAGGTAATGACCTAATATTGTGCTTTATACGTGACACAAATGTACATTGAAAGAAAATAAGTAGACAATGCAAAAAAATAACACAAGAAATATAAAAAATAAAATGGTCTCATCTTAGCATACTTATAAGCCATCACTCCACCGCATACGCTACCTTTGCTATACATACATATTTATGAAGAATACATTAATATATGTACCTAGAAATTACATGTGATTATGCCCTATAACCTTGAAGAAGTAATTCAGACACGTACATACTAACTAAAATGGGATCGTAATCGACTACGAATATCTTAATAAGCACATTCAGCATGCATCGATTAAAATTGCATACGTTTTCATAACCTACTCCGCGGAGTAGATAGGTACTTATACAGGGTGCCCGTGAGGAAGGGGAAAAATTTTAACAGCATATTCCTGAGACTAAAAGAAGCAAAACATGTTAAGTGAGTTTTGGTCAAATCTGCAAAAAGTTTTGAATGCATCAATACACAACAAAAGAATTTTATCAATGAAACTATTGTAAAAAATGTACTTTAACCTCGTGAGGCCCTATGTCATATATATATTACATAATAATTTGACTTTATAGATATAGTGTCAAAGTTACAATTCGGTTGAAGTAAGTGACGTCACCAGGCCTCAGGAGGTTAAACGTATTTTTTTTTTCATTTGCTAGGTAATAAAATTTTTTTTTTTGTTCATTTGACGTCTGTCACTTGAGCGAGACAAGACTAAGACAACATGGTAACAAAATCGTTTCCTAAAATGCGTTTATCATAGCGTAACGGGCTAAAACGGTTTTAGAAAAAAAAACAAATTTTCTCTTAAAATAGACTCAATCCAGAAAACTTCATATGACATTTTTAACTTCAAATTTGGTCAGAAATCCGCTGTTGATTTTTTTCCCCTTCCTCATGGGCACCGTGTATATACCTACTGTATCTACAGTCAATTGATGAATTCACCTTTAATTTAATGTACCTATATTTTGTTTTATCTCATTTATAACATAATTAAGTAAGTAATTATTTATAATTCCCAGTTGGATGACAAAATATAAAACGATTATAATATAAGTACCGTACAACGTATAAATCATTATAACAACTATATAACAACTACTACTATCAACTTTTACTTTCCTATCTCCTCTACCCAAAGGTTGTCTGGAAGAGATCGCTCTTTAGCGATAAGACCGCCTTTTGTTTACCTCTTTCAAACATGTACTTTTATTATCTGTTTTGTATTTTTCTTTGAGGTGCAATAAAGAGTTATTGTATTGTATTGTATTGTATTGTAACATTGACGTAGCCTACCGATGAGAATTATATATTGGCAACATAAAATATAATTTAATACAACAGTTCAGGTAGCTACATAAAACCTGTCAATAGCACTTCAACGTGTTAATTATTCTTAGGTAATAAATTAAATATTGATCCTGACCATTTGCATGTTCGCAAGTAAATACATAATTCACATAAATGCATTAATATATCCAAGGACATCCAGCAGTGCAATTTTATTGGGGATTTATGGGACGTCTCTGAGCTGTCAAAGAATGAACAGCTGATTTTGCCGGGTCCCTTATAATTATTACATATTTAATCATAATTAATGTTAAATTAAGCCCTTTAAGTGTGAATTTAATAGTTTAAGTCGTATATTTAATGTAAATATAAAAAGTGAAGTGGTTTAGTGACGTTTGCTAGTGTCTTGCATTAACTCGAATTTGTAACCGTCACAGGTTATAAATTTGAAATTTGTGTTAGTTTTTTGTCTTATCTCTTTATTTTACTCGGTAATTTACGCCAATTTCGTTTTAATTTAGTAAAATAAGAGAACTTTCATTGCGAATTCATAAAGGCAAAGTGAGACGTCATTATTTCATGTGTATACTGTAAGTAGCTATCACTCGGCTTGAGTAGGCGATTCCTTGTCTTGTTTTTCCTTTCAAGTTGTTTTTTCCTAATAAATATTAATAATGCTGACTCGCAGAGCCACAGCCGCTGCAGCTCGCCAGCAGGAAACTTTAGACAAGCTCCAGCTTACCTTGATTGAATTGAAAACTTGCAAGGAGTTGAATACTCAATTGCTCAATGAAAGGGAAGAGTGTGAGAGGGAATTGTTGTCAGCCCTTGATAGTAAAGATAAGTTTAAGAAAGAGCTATGTACTCTAGAAATAGCATATAATGATGTAAACTCACAGCGGGTACAGCTACAAGAGACAGTGGACAAGTTTACTGAGTGCTCAGCTACATATGAGCAAGCCTTGAATGATATCAGCTCATTGAAGAGAGCTCTGCATGACGCCCATGAACAAATCAACGTGCTACAAGAGGCCCAGAACAATATCTCAGCGGCCCACACACACAGTCTGTTCGAAGAACTGGTCGAGCCCGACCCAAAGTCAATTGCTACTACTGCAGCTGATTCCCCAACTCCTAGGATAGTGAAGTGTAGTCGTAAGAAAGTAAAGAAATATATTAAGATTAAGAAAATAATAGAAAGAAATAATAAGTTAACAAAACAAAATAATTTGTTTTTCAAAAAATTGCAATTTTGCAAAATTAATGTGAATTTAGTGGATAGGTTAAATGCATATTCTGCTCTATTATTAAGTAGTAAATTACAATATGAAACTGATACACAGTTGCTAAAATCAAAAATTGAAAGTTTAGAGGATTCAATAAAATCATTAGAAAGTTTGAATAATAGTTCCAAGAAAGTGATAAATGAATATACTTTGGCAATGAATGATTTGATATTCACACTCGGCCAGTCATGTTTGTGTAAACAACAGAGTGGTCGCTTGTCAATGAGTTTAATTAAACCTGATCTGTGTACCAGTTTACCATTAGATGTAAGTAGTAATAATTCTATCTACAATACACAATTACATATATCTGAACATAATGAACATAATGTAGTTATGTATTGTGATGAATTTGGAAGAAACATGGGCTCATTTTTGAACAAGTATTTAAAGGGACCCCGCATTTTCAACAATTGTTTGCCTTCAGCTTCTCTGAATGATATTTTGCGTCAAATTTTAGATGACAGTAATTTAAATTTACAAAGTACCCTGCTCATTCTTGTAGGGAGCCGAGGAGTTTTGAACAAAAATAGTCTAATGAAATTCTTTGAAGAATTAAATACTCTTAAAGTTAAAGAGATTATCATGTTTACATTTCCATACTGTAATGAAATGTCAAAGACAGAAAATGATACTAGATATAATTTAAATCTGACCATGTACAAGCTGTGTACATATAATTATAGTAATAAGTTTAGGCTAATTGACATTAACAATTATGTTAATAAGAATAAGTATTATTTTCCTATTATTTCTATGACTAAAGGTAAGTTTTACCTTTCTAATTATTGTAAGAGACAAATAGCTCTGTCGCTATCCTATTGTTTTGATATATCTGCCAAAAATTTGGCAAATAACTGTGCTCCTATTGAGCAATCAATTATGAACTCGGAATTGGTTCCAATTTTAACCAATAATTTAAATTAAATGATAAGACAAAAGAGTGCCATATCTCTGGCAAATTAGTCTCTAATAAATTAATTGAAAATTGTAATAATAATAGAAAACTCATCCACCTGGTTCATCAAAATATTCAGTGTATTAGAGGAAAAGATTTGCAGATTGAACTTTTTTTAAATGAATTTAATATTGATATTCTATGTATAACTGAACATTGGTTAAAAAGTAATGAAGTGGTGCCTCAGTTTAATAATCACCAGGTGGCTAGTTCGTTTAACAGACTTAGTTCCATACATGGTGGGTCATTAATTATTTTAAATAAACAATTAAAATTTAAGGAACGTAAGGACATTGTTTCTCTGTCTGTTGAACGGACTATAGAATTGAGTGCTATTGAATTAGATAAATTTATTGTTGTATGTGTGTACAGGCCGCCTTTAAGTAATTTTGAGCAATTTGAAAGTGTAATGGAATCTGTGCTTCATAAAATATCAGTTTGCGGTAAGAAGTTACTTATATGCGGCGACTTTAATGTAAACCTTTTAGAAAATTCAACAACAAGTACAAGATTGTTGAATCTATTTAAGTCTTCTAAACTCAACCACATTTTTATGGAGCCTACTCGTATCAGTGCAACTAGTGCGACTTGTATTGATAACATTTTTACTGATATTTTTCCTGTTAATAAAAAAGTAATCAGTAATTTAGAGTCAGATCATTTAGGTCAATTAATAACGTTTGAGACCATCAGGAAAAATAACATTAGAAAACAAATTACTTTTGTGCCAGTAACCACAAGCCGTGTTGAACGAATGAAAGAAAGTTTAGTGCAGACGCTACCTACTCTGTCTTCCAACATTAACTCCAATGACATGTATAATTCATTCTTTCACATTTTTATGAAACATTACAACAAAATATTCACTTCCAAAAATATTGTGGTTGGTGGTGCATCTGCTTTTAGTGAGTGGGCAACTGCGGACTTGTATGAACGTAGACGAGCACTGTATGCATTGTATGAGGAACGGCGGTTTAATACGAGTGATGAATTTAAAGAACACGTCAAACAATATTCTAAGAAATTTAAGATTGATTGTAATAAAGCTAAGCGCGATTATTTGTCCCAAAAAATTAAAAATAGTTCCGACATCATTAAATCAACCTGGAAAGTGATTAATGCGGAGACTGGTCGATCAAAGCACAGATTCCAAGATCCTAAATTAAAAATTAATGGCAAAATTATAGAGTCAAGTTTAGAAGTAGCAACAGAATTTGAGCACTTTTTCACCGATATACCAGTCTCCATAACTAAGGATTTAAATTCATCACCCTCGGCTGCCACTATATTATTAAGAGATAACGTCCCTATGTGTAGTAACGACTTTAATTTTGAACATATTCAAATCTCAGATGTAATAAAGGCATTTAAATCCATCAATGTCAAAAAAACTTCTGACCTCTGGGGAGTCTCTGTTCATGTCGTCAAATCCCTTATTGAAATCGTAGCACCTGAATTGGTAGTAATATTTAATCAATGTGTTGATTGTGGTGAGTTTCCTGATCTTATGAAACATAGTAAAGTAACTCCTTTATTCAAATCCGGTAGCACTTCTGACCCCACTAATTTTAGACCTATATCTGTGCTACCAACGTTCAGCAAAATCTTTGAAAAAATAGTTTTATCGCAATTAACTAAGCACTTTAACGTAAACAATTTAATGCATAACAAGCAATTTGGTTTTACTCGGGGGCGCTCAACATCCGACGCTGGTGTCGAATTAATTAAACAAATATTTGATGCCTGGGAGGAATCACGAGATGGTTTAGGTATCTTCTGTGATTTGTCCAAGGCCTTCGACTGCGTTTGTCATGAAACATTGATCAGGAAGCTAGACCATTATGGAGTTAAAGGATTAGCGTTAAATTTACTGGAATCTTATTTACGCGGTAGAATACAAAGGGTTGATGTGAATGGACAGCGATCACCGGGGTCATTGGTCTCCACGGGTGTACCACAGGGATCTATATTGGGGCCTTTCCTTTTCCTTATCTACATAAATGACTTGCCACATCTCATAGAGACCCACCATGACATAGTATTGTTTGCTGACGACACCTCACTTATTTTTAAAGTCAAACGACAGCAACAAGCTTGGAATGATGTAAACAATGCTATTTCGAAAGTAGTAAACTGGTTTAATATGAATAACTTAATGTTGAATGAGAAAAAAACTAAATGTATTAAATTTGTTACAAGTAACGTAAAACATCAACAGGCTAGTATATTTGTGAAAGGTGAGGAATTGTAAATAGTTGAAAGTACAGTCTTTCTTGGTATAACACTAGACTCTAAGCTTCAGTGGGGTCCTCACATATCTAATCTCTCGAATAAACTGAGTTCTGCAGCTTTTGCAGTGAGCAAAATCCGTCAATTAACTGACGTCGATACAGCTCGGTTAGTATATTTTAGTTATTTTCATAGCATTATGTCGTATGGCATTTTATTATGGGGCAGTGCTGCCAATTCAGAGACTAACACTATTTTTGTTCTGCAGAAGAGGGCTATTCGAGCGATATATAAAATGAGCCCTAGAGACTCACTTAGAGATAAGTTTAAGGTTATTAATATAATGACATTGTATTCTCAATACATCTATGAGAATATTATGTATGTACATAAAAATATTATGAATTTTAGGAAAAACTGTGACATACATAATATTAATACTAGAAACAAACATAAGCTCGCAGTACCCGCCACTCGGCTCCATAAAATTAGGAAATCATTCATGGGTAATTGTGTAAGATTTTATAATAAACTTCCAGTAAATGTTACTGAATTTTCAGTCAACAAATTTAAGCATTTTGTAAAGCGTAAACTTATATCTAAAGCTTATTATAGTACACAAGACTACATGAATGATAAAACACCGTGGGAGTAATTTAGGATTTAATTATTAGTTTGTTAAAGTCATGACATTCAATTACGATAATTTACGCTTGGAGACCCTATACATCTCCAAGCGTGCATTATATAATGTTATTATTATATACCTATTCGGAGAGAAACCTTACTTCTCTATAAATTATTACTTATAAATGTTGTGACTTTTAGAGACTTTACATCTCTTGTTATTATTATTATATTTCAATTTATTTAAAATCAATTTTATGTTTTTTTTTAATGCATGTTAGTTGTAAGATGTACCATCATTGTTTGAAAAAAGAATTCCCGCCAAGTTTCTTACCGGTTCTTCTTGGGTCAGCGGTTTAGGGTTCGAACCGGAAGTAGTTTTCATATCTAGACGATTCAAAAGAGTTTGTTGCTATTCCAATTTGAATAAAGAATTATTTGACTTTGACTTTGACTATTACCCTGTGTACAAGAATACACATATTACACGAAGCTTCTCAAGCAAATAAATATTCATATATTTTATTAGTAATGTTTATTAATACATTTAACCCCTAGTATGTGGTCTGTCAAAAAAGTACTAGTACTGGAAAATAAACTTAAATCGCCATTTAAAAATAGTTGTGATTGCTCCATCAAAGTTTTGATTGACTATATTCTATACCTAAACATTTGTTGAAGATATTGTGCCGAAATATGCGCGGTGTTAAGAAAAGCGCTATGTCCTGCCCATCTTGGCACAATTGTTTTTGGGTGCATTTTGAGCTGGCGTTAGACGTCCATATATTCGCAAAGTGCTCAATAATTTAAATTAACATGGTAAATATCCTGTTTAAAGTAACACTACTCGTAATAATGTAAATTTTCTCACGGTAATTTTGAGACTTTTCTACAAGTAGTAGTATTGGTTTACAATAAACGGCCTTGAATCCTTGGTGGTCGTTGGCCATTCACAAATGACTACAACGGAATTCCAATTAGTGCTCTGTTTAACAGAAAACTACTTTGACATTCTGAAAACGTTTGTCTTTGTCATGTACGGATAATGAATAAAAAAAACGGCCAGGAGCATGTCGGGCCATGCTCAGTGTAGTGTTCCGTAGTTATTCAAATACGGCTGAACCGATTACGTTCGAAATAGTTTTATTTTAAAGTAGGTATTCCATAAGCTCACTATCCGTATTTTTTTCCATATTTTTTTAGTTCGCTAGTTCGCCTACGAATCTCTAATTATTACTTACCGATTATTAATTTCCGAGTACCTATATTCCCGCAATTTTGAGAATGTACATTGCTAGTCCAACCTGCTTGTCAGTATAAATAGGCAGCAAATTCAAATTCTATAAGGACAGCCAAGGCAGGCTGGTTGACAAGAAATAGCGGCATGTAACAGTTTTGCCGTGTGGTGACGGCAGTAAGAATATATTTGTCACCACCCCAACTCCTCCTGCGGGTGTCGTAAGAGTCGACTAAGGGATTGAAGTGTCACTGACCATTCTACAAGATTGATGATGGGCAGCAGCGTCGTCATAGTGGAGTACACATTACTGCGATCGCCAATCCGCTTGCCCAGGCTGGCGATCATAGGTATTTACCTCCTAATACGTCTATACGCATAGTTAATAGGAGAGGCCAAATTCCAGCAGTGGACTATCATAGGCTGATGATGTGATCCATTCTTTCTAACGACATCATAAAATTACGAAAAAACAATCATATTAAAGTAGGTTCGATGCTTAGAAAAAGCTAAATTTTTGGATATTTTTTAAAACATTTTTTTTTATTTCAAAATAAAATAAAGTCTTCTTTTACAGAAATATTCTATCTACGATATTTAATGCATTTTCCCTTCATTGGGACACCCGGTATAGATTGTAAAGGGACTTAATACGTGGAATGTTAACATTTTTGCGCGGCGGAAACTCATGGTAAGCATACAGAAACTGTGGGATTATTGCTACCATAACACTATTAGGTACAAGTTATGTTCGAACCCACGACCCCAGGAAGCAATATTATGTAAACACGAGCGGAGCCGCGGGCGTGACTGCTAGGAAGTTATTTAATCTGCCACGTAATGGTACTAACCTAACTCAACATTATAGGCCAAGAGTTGCGTCATTATTATCCTACAAATTGTATTAGTTGTTGATTCGATCTTTATTTACAATGTAGCAAAAATAGTCATGATAGGTTTAAGAGCCTATACAGTATAGTATAGGCTCTTAAACGTGTAGCAGTATAGTTTTAGTTTAAGATATTTTTTTTGGCATAATTATACCTAAGTCATTTTATAGTGTAGTTATAAAATAAATTAAATTTTGTATATTTTGTTGAATAAATGATTTAATTATTTTCTGTGTTGGAAATAGGAGGATAAATACCGCAAAATAAAACATGTTTGTAAGGGCTACGCGCTCGAAGAGGAACTCACAAGTACACCTACCCTTCAAGTCTTTTTTTTCATTTATTCATTAAACAATATACATTGCATTTGAATACATAGCAATGCCGCCGTGTGGTGACGGCATTAAGAATACATTTGTCACCACCCCAACTCCTCCTGCGGGTGTCGTAAGAGTCGACTAAGGGATTGAAGTGTCACTTACCATTAGTTATTTCATAAAAGATTGATGATGGGCAGCAGCGTCATCATAGTGGATACATTACTGCGATCGCCAATCCGCTTGCCCAGCGTGGCGATTATGGGCATTTACCTCCTAATACGTCTATACGCATAGTTAATAGGAGAGGCCTAAGTCCAGCAGTGGACTATCATAGGCTGATGATGATGATGATGACATAGCAATCAGTAATAGGAATATACAAATACAAATACAAATAATTTATTCAAACGTAAGCACATGTTTACAATTTTCAAGCGTTATCCAGTGGGCTCCAAACTAGGCTGAGCCTGTATCTTGGGACCCACACTGAGTTGGTTAACATTAGCAAGTACATACAGTATTACACGTTACAAGCAGCAAGACATGAAATTTGGATATAGGTACTTAAGGAAAAACAACCAAATATATATGAACTGTTAACAATCTCGCAAACAAAATAGAAATATTAAGAACAATATTAAAATAAAATATGTTTATGTGTGTTGTGTGTGTGTGTATGTGAAAGCGTTTGTGTAAATGTGTCCTTAGAGTGTTAATAGGTAGAGTATATTTACCTACACTTGGTAGAACATGGACAAAAAGTGGAGACTTCCTTACATTTACATTTTTTTGCGTGACTAAAGTCCCGACGGAATTGGCTTGACAAATAAAATGTTTAATTATACCATACAGGCAATGCCTAGTGTGGGGTTCTCTGAAATGTTATTTTTGTGTTTTTTTTTTGTAAATAAATATTTATTTATTTATTTTTGATCTACCTGTACAATCCGCCTGCCTGTAGCCGTACTATGAGTTGGAAAGTAAAGAATACGTTAGGTTCTACTCGATACGTAATGCATTTTATCGCGCTCGCATAGAAACATTGAAGTGAGCGCGATGACCTGGGGGGCTACCACGATATACTAATGCGATTCAGTTTAGGACCTAAAATTAATCACGATAGGTCAGTTCCATAGAATAACTGCCAAAAACTGACAAACCGAACCTAAATTGAATCGCATTTAAGAGATCATGGTAACCCCGTGAATATCATCACTATTTTTGCAACATTGAAAATAAAGACTGAATCAACAACTAATACAATTTGTAGGATAACAATGACGCAACTCTTGGCCTATAATATTGAGTTAGACTATCGAGTGAAACCTAAAGTTACTGATACTTGCATCACGGTACGGCTTCTAATCTACGCTTGCATATTAGCGTTAAAAAAGAAGACATGCCTTCGATTACGGTTAATTCACGCAATCTACGTAATCGAAACAAAAGACGTAACTCTTAGCGCATGGTATCAGCGAGACGTAACTGTTAGGCTGCTGTGGTAAGGCTGCATTCATCGCCTACACGAGCGAAAAAAATATACAGGGTGAACGATAGAGTGTTACCAATTTCAAAGGATTGCGATTTTTTAGTTGCAACAATTTATTACTTTAAGTAAGAAAAAACAAGAAAGAAAATATTACATTTTGTGATTAAATTTACTTTTAGTCAATATACTACCTTTTGCCTTGGCTATGGTCTTCAAATGGTAAAAAAAATATTTGCTCGCAGTACGCACGTTTGTGACCACTGGGTAGTGGTACGTGCCAGTGAAATACGATCGCTTTCTTCATTGCATTTATACTAGCATGTTTAATTGCTCTCACTTTTCTCTCCAAAATAGATCAGATAAAAAATACGAAACTCACTGCACTGGAGAGATGACCCGTGAAATTCGGGTTTCAGCCATTTTTGATTCTTACGAGCTTTATAAACCGAAGCTCAGTTTCGTTATTATGTTTGCGGTCTACAACCCAACTGTTTGCGTGCCTAAGACTTCAATGCGGTGTCCAAAACATTATTTCCAATAATAAGCCGCTATTACTTTGACATCAGACTTAATAAAATCTACTTGGTAACACTTCATATCGTTCACCCTGTATAATTCGAGGGTTTCCGCGTGAAGCCCGATAAGTCAATCAAACCGGTTTTTGAAATACGAAACAAGGATCGGAACCGGTTTTTTTGGAAAACCTCGAAATAGGTCAATATTTCTAAATCTTATACTACTGCAGTTGACCGACCTATAGCGAATCACTTACCTACTCAAATACCGCTACCGCTTGCTCTCGGTTATTGGCCATAGCCTTAGCGGCGCCTGCGTACGTAACATCGAAAGCGGTTACGTAAGCGTAAGCGATAAGCGAGAAATGTAGCTGTAGGTCAAGTTCGGAACTGGGCGGCTTAACCGACTTAAAAATAGTGTGGATTTACTTCATTAGCATAATACAAAGTGCCCATTAGGAAAAGTAAAATGTTTAACAGCGGGTTTCTGACCTTTGAGTTTAAAAATATGGTATAGTATGAGGTTTAGGTACCGGATGCCATCTATTTTAAGAGAAAAAGACATTATAAATATTAGATGTCATATACCAAAGAAAAACGACCAAGATTACCTAATGTCCGAGGTGGGGTGATCTTGGTCGTTTGTCTTTGGTATATGACATCTAATATTTATAATTTATATAGTATTAAGTATTGTGACTACTGGAGAAAAATAAAAAGTACAAATCAAAAATATTTAGTTATTAAATAATTTGATTTTTGTTTTCGCAATACGTTCAGAAAAAGACATATTAACAAAAATTTAAACTCTCTTATTTAGACACGCTTATTAAACTTAAACATAAAAGCAGTCGCGAGATGGACGTTATTTTTTTTGAGTAGTATATATTTTGAAACCTTGCAATGATTTAGAAGCGAATTATTTATTCAACACAAAAAACATTTTTTTATTTTTTTTTTTAATTTATCATACTTTGATATAAGTAGCATTATTTGCTGTTATTCATAGGAATGTGTGTGTGAATTTTGTCGGAATAGTCGTTCTCACCATGTAAGCTCCTTCCGATATTTTAATGACTGACATTCATACGGGCTATACGATTTCTTATCTTTGTGCTATAACCGTGTACCATACCATTTGTCAGTAAAATAAAATAAAATTTAACACAATTTTCGTGTTATTAGGTTATTACCAACTTAAAACCTTAAACCTTGAAATCA
>JALPQI010028309.1:0-16543 GCA_025490895.1 Thaumatotibia leucotreta | reverse complement strand
CTTTAATTCACCAAAGCATTATTCGATCCAAATATTATGTAGCTACCATCAGCCTTGACGATACCACTCCATAATCCATACACAGACACATTATCTCGCCCTCTCCATGTTAAAAACACAACACTTTACACATAAAACACAACCAAATCCGTTTTCAACGCTGCGAGTCCACCATATTTCTTGTCCGCCGCGAGATTCTATTCATCGATAAAGCAAAATTCCATGGTACGTGGCCGCTCCAAAGCGATCGAATACGCGTTTTGAAACAGCTAAACACAAGATTAAACACTTCACTAATAACGCTTTAATCCATAAGCGTAGCGAAAACGTTGGAATTAATCAATACATCACAGATTTTTTACAATACTGAGGTGTTCTTTGTATTGGGGGTGGGACGCGGAGCGACACGGACACGTGTGCACAGGGCGGCAGCGGCCGGAGTACTGGCTGGAATGCAGTCGGTACGCATGCGACTGTTCCCTCCCCGCGCCGCGCAGCCGCGTCCCCTTCGGTCGCGTTCGCTGTAGAGCTTTTGAAAGCGTCGGTATTATTCGTGACCCGATAGTCTGAACATTGGGGCGCTGAACGCACCGGTAAGTTGCCCTGTGCGGAAACCAAAGGCGCCTGGCCGTAAACACACCCATATATCTCACATGCCTTCATTTTACGAAGTGCGCTATAGTAGCTCATATTGCACCTTTCTAAGTAATAAATGCCTTCGTAACAATACCCTGTCTAGGCGGGGAATGCTAGTTACTTTATATAATATTACATAAAGCATATCATAAAGGCTTACCGCCCTTTCCATTAATTTTGATACTTAGTCATCAATAAAATGCTTTAGCGTTTTGTATCTAGTTTATTTCTTAGTATTTAGATACTCGATCGGATATTTAGTTCGTTAGATAACAAAAATAATTACTTACGTAAAAGTAATAGGCTGTTAAATAATTAAAATATTATTTATAAATTTTTTAATGTTTTTTTTAATACAAACAACATTTAATACATATATCGCTAAAACTATTTTAATTCAATTATAATATTTTTTCGAAGTCTTGCAGATATATTTCAAAAGTTTTAAATAAAGCACTACACTACTACGGAAACATAATATTTACGTTTTCATGACTCATAGCGCCATCTATCGGATGGACGCTCAGTTACTCTCTTAACTTTGAGCTTTCTATTTAATTTAAATTACATAGCTTTTTTAATGCCTGATCGCTTAACAAGATGTATTGTTTTTGAAATAAAACTATTTAAACGGATTATATCGCGTATTAATTAAATATAACTATATCCCGACGTTTCGAACAGTTTACAAGGTTCGTGGCTTACGGGTGACCGTAGTGTAGGTAACGAGGTAAAGGACTATGCGTCAAAATGGACCAAAAACCAACAGAGCTGGGAGTACTGTCATTAAAAAGGTCTCCTTATGTACTTTATTTCGTTCTATAGGTGCAAAGTTGAATTCCGTTGGATACTTTTATATGAGTAAGGCGTTCTGCGGGTACTCCCTAAGTAAATCACCGGCGTCCACACACCAATCATCATAGTATTTACTCTGACTAAAATACAAATATCTCTGTTTTGCGACGGAATTGAACATGGTACCCATAGAATGAAATGAAATAAATGTAAATACCTATTTAATGACACCACTTTCCGCTCTGTTGGTTTTTGGTCCACTCTCCATACAAATCTGCCCATGGTCCTTTAATTAATATACTCGTACGCAATATAATCAGTTTTTAATCGTTTTATTTCATGAGTAATCATCGCTGTAACTGAAGTAATTATTTGGTAATATTTTATTTTTATGAAAAAAAAAATTCCTGCCGTCTTTATTTTTCATTTATTTATTGCAATCATGTACAATACATTACGTCAAGGACTTATTTATATTATATTGTAACTTCCCGGATAAACTAATATGTAAGACTTGTATTTTTTAAATTAACTTATTTGTTTTTTGTGTTCTTTACTGATATTTTATGAACTGAGTCTGGATTAAATTATTTTTTTTTTTTTAATTATTAACGCTTTACCTGAATTGAGTAATTAAATTTGACCAAAGAAAACAAACGAGGTAAGCTAAATAAAACCGTTTAAAATACATGATTTTTTATATGGCTCTACGAACATTATATTTATTTTTCGATGATTCGAAAATTTGAATTGCAAACTCTATTTACGTATCGAGTATAATGCAACGTCACCGATACTTGCAAAATCATGGTACGGCTAAAAAGTAAAGGATAAGTTAGGTTTTTTATACGCATATTCCCGGAGGGGGCATTATTTGTGTATTTATTTATCACAAACATTTGATTCTTGGTCATGGCTGTCTAATGTATTTAAGTATCTATATATATCTATCGATAATATATATCGTCACCTGTAGTGTTATTCAATATTCACTAAGGAAACCGCCTTGCTATCAGCGCTGTGTCAGCGCTGCGGCAGCTTCGAGGCTAAAAATGGTATTCACTAATGCACTTTAAACGACACTAGCGCTCGGCGACGAATGCGGCGTGAGCTGGAACTACACTGCGTCGAGAGTTACCGCCTACAGTTCGACGACGAGCTGTTCTACGTTAGTCAATACCGTTTTTCGCAGCGCTGCGCTCTACGTCGAAGTAAAGGCTGTCTCGTCGTCGAGCTCGTTGACGAACGCAGCGTCGAATGTGTGAATAAATAAATAAAAAATAAATAAATAAATTAAATAAATATCTCGGGACATCTTACACAAATCGACCTAGTCCCACGGTAAGCTCAATTAAGGCTTGTGATGTGGGTACTAGGCGACGATATATATAATAGATAGATACATATAGATACTTATATACATAGACAGCCATGACCAAGGAACAAACATTTGTGATAAATAAATACACAAAGAATGCGCTCGCCGGGATTCGAACCCGGAACCTCCAGCTTCGTAGGCAGGGTCACTACCAACCAACTAGGCTATAGAGGCTGACAAAAAGAGAATAGCATAGCTGGTACCCACATCACAAGCCTTAATTGAGTTTACCGTGGGACTAGGTCGATTTGTGTGAGATGTCGCAAGATATTTATTTATTTATTTATTCTATTGGTGTCGCACTGGCGTATGTTGGAGCGAGCGCGATAGCCTGCTTTACGTAGGCATAGACTTATCGCCATATTTGTCAGCCTCCTTAGCCTATCTAGAAGTGACCCTGCCTACGAAGCTGGAGGTTCCGGGTTCGATTCCCGGTGAGGGCAATATTAATAATAATAATAATAAAATACTTTATTGCACACTACAAAATTTTGATAACAATAAGAATATTACATAATTTTATATAGTAGGTAGCAACAGGCGGACTTATCGCTAACAAGCGATCTCTTCCAGACAACCTTCGGAAAGCGAAACAATGGATGTAATTAAGTTTACGGGTGGTGCAAAAACGAAACAAAGGAAAACATCTAAGAAATAACTATCTAATCTAATAATATCGAAAGATACATTACATATTTATCACAAATTGAATATTTGTGTATTTATCACAAATTGTTTCTTGGTCATGGCTGTCTATGTATTAAAGTATCTATATGTATTTATCTATTATCTATATCATCGCTTGGTACCCACATTACAAGCCTTGATTGAGCTTAACAACCGTGGGACTAGGTCGAATTGTGTAAATTAAATGAATAAATATCTTTGAAACTTTTACACAAATCGAGCTAATCCCACGGAAAGCTCAATTAAGGCTTGTAGCATGAGTACCAAGCCACGATATAATAGATAAATACAGACATATAGATACTTAAATACATAGACAACCATGACCAAGGAATATATTTCTGGTAAATAAATACACAAATAATGCCCTCGCTGGGATTTGAAATCGTCCCAAGATATTAATATTTGTATCGAGTAACACCTAAAGGTGCATTCAGACCAAACGAGCATTCGCTATTCTATCCCCCACTCTACGAAATCAACGAATCACGTTTTGTGTATCGATCGAATTTCGTAGAGTAGGGGGTTTGCCGTGTGGTGACGGCAGTAAGAATTTGTCACCACCCCAACTCCTCCTGCGGGTGTCGTAAGAGTCGACTAAGGGATTGAAGTGTCACTGACCATTATTTGATAAAAGATTGATGATGGGCAGCAGCGTCATCATAGTGGACACATTACTGCGATCGCCAATCCGCTTGCCCAGCGTGGCGATTATGCGTCCTAATGCGTAATGGTTAATAGGAAAGGCCTACGTCCAGCAGTGGACTATGATAGGCTGATGATGATGAGGAGGTTAGAATAGCGAATGCTCGTTTGGTCTAAATGCCTTAACGTTACCGATACTTGCAAAGTAATGGTAGAGCTACAGGAGTAGGGTAATCAGCTGGTAATCGAGTTGTTAGTGAGCTGGATGATTTGAAGGTATTTCCCTTGCAATTAGTTCGCTTTCATAGAGTTACGTGACCGGGTACCGCTACTGGGGGTTGAAACTAGCACTTTGTAGATTTGAATGGCATTTTGATTTCTTACCTTGATATACAAGGTGCTCGCGAGCATTTCGATTTTAATGCTGAATTCCTGACAATTATAGTCTTTAATGTTATATAAAATTTCTTGAATACGGCTTGGTTTCAGAGATAATCAACCTTTTTTCGAAATAAGTTTGTCGACGTAACTCGTCATACAACTTCTTTTTGATTACAATGCTACCACAATGTCTTGTGTTCTAATATTACCACACCTTTTGCCTGACAATCAAAAATTAAGAATAGACTTGACAACATAACCTAAAAAAATCAATATACAGCATTTTAACAAATTGTTGCTATGATAAAGAGGACTGGATATGTCAAAAAGTATTCAAAATAGTATTCGAAAAAAAGAAAACTACATTTTTTTGTAGACTTTTGACATTGGGTCACATAATATTTTTTGTTTATTTTGATGTCTATTTAATGCATATTTAAAATCTCTACAAATGCTCGCAAGCACCGTGTACTGGTCTAAAGGTGCATTCAGACCAAACGAGCATTCGCTATTCTAACCCCCTGCTCTACGAAATTCGATCGTTCCACAAAACGTGATTCGTTGATTTCGTAGAGTGGGGGATAGAATAGCGAATGCTCGTTTGATCTGAATGCACTTTAATGCAAAAAGGATGTACATAGTTACAGGCTTTAATCAAAACAAAAATCAGGATCGCGTCAATTGCGTTACAAATATTATTCATACTAATTATACTCTGTCTAACAAACTTTATAAGCCTGAAACCAAAAAATGTGACCCCGGATTTTTTACGATTAAGTGATTACTTGTCAATAAAACACTAGATACAATTATAAAAAAAATGGGTTAATGTGTCTCTAGTGTCTCTATCATCGGTAGAGGTGCAGTAGTAATCTGGACACTTTTGATATGCTAATATAACTTGTCTACTATTTCTTGAATGTGTGGACGTGTGGTGACGGCAAAAAGAACATTTGTCACCACCACAACTCTAATTTTATTATTTTATCAAGGAATCAAACCAATTAGATCGTTGGCTGAGATGAGATACGAGCTTTATTTCAAGTAGGTATTTGGATCGACAGAAAAAAAAACATAATTAAAGATCTTAAACAAAATATGTAATTTTTCGTAAAACGTCCTACTTTGTCGCTTACCATAAAGACGAGATTTCCTTGTATCTTCATATGAATAAACTGACAACGCGGCGTTATGGCAAACGACAAAGTGGGACGTTTCACTAAACTCACTCCCAAATTTTACGTCATAATTTTTATGTGGAACAATTTTTTGCAGTGAAAATGGTCAAATTCAATTTTTTTACGAGCGATCTATAAAGGTGCGTTCAAACTAAAAGAGCATTCGCTGTTCTACCCTCCCACTCTACGAAATTCGATCGGTACACAAAGCGCGATTGGTTGATTTCGTAGAACGGGCGCTAGAACAGCGAATGCTCTTTTGGTTTAAACGCACCTTAATACGAACCTAAATGTTTTCAATTTGCCCAGTTTTACTACTGCCGAAGGTTGTTGGACAGACTATATCACGTAGTTTGTATGACTAACTTTCATAACACAATAGGGATGATGACTGTAGTTAAAATAAATTATTTAACATTATGCACGATATTATACACGAAGAAATTATTACTAAGATGTAGATTGCAGTAATTTTTGTACAGAACTTCTATTTAATAAATTGAAAAGAACTTAAAAGAGTAGGTCATTTTGGCAGTACTCAAATGTGACGTCACTTTTGAGTATTTCATATTAAAAAAATCCATAGTGGTGATCGTTTTGACAGTTCGAAAAAAGATGCTGATTTGACTTGCCAGTCATCATGCCTATTGCCGCGGTCGTGATTTTTGTTTTGATTAAGGCCTTAGTAATGATTTTTCATTCGTAATCGAACCATTCGTAACAACAGTGAGTTTGTCAACCGACGAAATACATTTTCAGGCAATTAGCAAAGCCTTATGAATTCTTCTATTCAATTATTCTGCCCTGGTTCCCTTAATACTATAATTTGTATTATTTTAATCCAATTAGCGGTAATGTGTAGGTCAAGCGAGAGTAGGTTATTGTCAGCCGAGTGACAATAACGAGCGAGGGCAGCGAGGTGGCTTAGATATACGAGGCGGGCAATTACTATTTTTAAACTCAAGTGAAAAATAAGTTACAAATTAAAGTAAGGTGGAAGTACCAGTACGTTACATGTGAACAGAGAATATTTATTTGAGTCACGATATTTTGCTCATACGAGCCCCGATGCAGTGGAGTTCGTCTAGTTCGAAACAATTTTTACAAATTTTTGAATATTTTAAAAATGATCACATTATGCTAATGACAAATTGTATGAACGTTAGTCATGGTTAATGTAATACATTTCAAGAGACATAACAATCTGAAGTACGCTTTTGTTGTTTAATAAATCGATTTTAACAAACCAGTGTCTAAATTATATTTTCGTTCACCACCGTAATTCCGCGCTTATAAGCTTGAAGCAAAATTCGCAGTGCATCAGGTGTACCATGTCGTTATTAATATTAATGGCGTTCTTTACATTCATTGATTATTTACAAAATTAAAAATTGTGGAAAAAATTAAAAAAAAATAACTCTCGTAAAATAGTTTTTTTTTTATTCTGATTTATTAAGTCTAAATATTTTATACCCAAAGAAACTACTTTAGTACTACTATTGAATAGTGAAGGTTTTGTCTCTAAACCTTTTCCCCCGGATGTACGGGATAAATAAATAAATAAATAAATAAATAAATAATAAATAAATAATAAATATCTTGGGACATCTTACACAAATCGACCTAGTCCCACGGTAAGCTCAATTAAGGCTTGTGATGTGGGTACCAGGCGACGATATATATAATAGATAGATACATCGCCGCCCCCGGCGAATACTAAGATAACTGCCATTACCATGGTTTTAGTGTTATGTCATATTTGAAATCTGTGGGTGCTAATGCATCTGTTGAATTTTTTTCGTAATTTTTATTCTGTTATTTATGGAGATAAAAAAAAATGCAATGTTATTCTTTGATTTTATTGATCTCTTAAATTGCCGGACTAAACGTATATGAAGATAATATCAAAAATGATTATTAGCCCTTACGCTATAAACGCTCGTATCATGATATTCGCGTGAAAATCATTCTACAACAAAAAGACATCAGGCAGTTATCATTTTATTCTCGTATTAAAAATCTTCTGTCTGTTCGGATATCGTCCTTTAGTAAAGATTATCTATTTATGCGAAACATTAAAACGTATTATCTTCCTTTTCATTTACATATGTTTGACAATCAAAAATTGAAATGGCAGATACAGTACCGCGGGAAATTCCTAAAACGTACCTAGTAATGTTTGTGTACTAAATGAGAAACGAATCAGTGCGTTCAGCGTGACGGCTCACCCTACGCGAACCACTCACGCTGTCAGTCTATCAGCCGGAGGACCGAAGGCCCGACAGCTCGCCCTACGGGAACCACTCACACTGGCAGTCTATCAGCCGGAGGACCGCAGGCCCGACAGCTCGCCCTACGGGAACCACTCACTCTGTCAGTCTATCAGCCGGAGGACCGCAGGCCCGACAGCTCGCCCTACGGGAACCACTCACACTGGCAGTCTATCAGCCGGAGGACCGCAGGCCCGACAGCTCGCCCTACGGGAACCACTCACGCTGTCAGTCTATCAGCCGGAGGACCGAAGGCTCGACAGCTCGCCCTACGCGAACCACTCACACTGGCAGTCTATGAGCCGGAGGACCGAAGGCCCGACAGCTCGCCCTACGTGAACCACTCACACTGTCAGTCTATCAGCCGGAGGACCGAAGGCCCGACAGCTCGCCCTACGAGAACTACTCACGCTGGCAGTCTATGAGCTGGAGCTCGCCCTACGCGTACCACTCACGCTGTCAGTCCATGAGCTGGAGGGCCGCAGGCCCTACAGCTCGCCCTACGCGCAGCTCGCCCTACGCGTACCACTCACGCTGTCAGTCCTAAAGCTGGAGGGCCGCAGGCCCTATAGCTCGCCCTTCGTGAACCACTCACGCTGTCAGTCTATCAGCCGGAGGACCGAAGGCCCGACAGCTCGCCCTACGGGAACCACTCACGCTGGCAGTCTATGAGCCGGAGGGCCTCAGGTCCTACAGCTCGCCCTACGCGAACCAATCACGCTGTCAGTCCATGAGCTGGAGGGCCGCAGGCCCTACAGCTCGCTCTACGTGAACCACTCACGCTGTCAGTCTATCAGCCGGAGGACCGAAGGCCCGACAGCTCGCCCTACGGGAACCACTCACGCTGGCAGTCTATGAGCCGGAGGGCCGCAGGCCCTACAGCTCGCCCTAGGCGAACCACTTACGCTGTCAGTATATGAGCTGGAAGGCCGCAGGCCCTACAGCTCGCCCTACGCGAACCACTCACGCTGTCAGTCTATCAGCCAGAGGATCGAAGGTCCGACAGCCTTTGCCCTACGGGAACCACTCACGCCTGCAGTCTATGAGCCGGAGGGCCGCAGGCCCTACAGCTCGCCCTACGCAAATCACTCACGCTGTCAGTCTATCAGCCGGAGGGCCGCAGGCTTTCCAGCTCACCCTACACGAACCACTCACACTGTCAGTCTAAGTCGGTGGGCCGCAATTTTGTATGCTTCCGTAACTTTGGTGACAATACTAAAATATGTAGCTATTAACGTTTGGGTTCATTTTATAAACATGCCTTCTTTAATTTGGACCGACTAAACAAGCGAATCAGAGGGTTGTAGGCCAGAGCTCAGCGCTATCATGCTACTAATGGAATAATGTAACATGAAAAGGAAGCTGAGGGCCGCAGGCCCTATAAACCCAGTGCTTTAAGGCTACGCGACGGAAGAGTGATTCTCTACAACAAATCGGAGGGCCGCTGGCTCAATAGCTGGCCCTTGCGAAGGACGAAGGCACGAAGCGATTGCACGAGGCGCTACAGCTCGCGAGGCTGAAGGCTGAGCTGCCAGAGACCAGCACTACCATGCTACACAATGAAATAGCGTAACATGAAAACGAAACGGATGGCCATAGGCCACCTGCGAAGGACGAAGGCTGAGCCTGGCACAGGGCAGAAGGCCCGGAGCATCCAAAGATAAAAATATTAGTTAGCGATATACTTTCTCAAACGCATCGGTCATCGATGACGTCTTCCTAGGACTGACAGAAACAGATGCTCTAAATATAACATTTTCGGTAAACCTTCAAGCATAATCGTATTCCAAGGCAGATTTATTTGAATTTTAATGTCGTTTCTCTTACTCTTCTGACAGATATTCCAGTAGTTCGAATAAAATTCGGGAATGCGATCGAACGGAAATGGTATTCAAATTCAAATTATAGAACCCATATCAGTGCAGTTTCAGATCAAAAGTCACGGCACAGCGGAACGAAGAATGTTACCTGTGGTATTATGCTGAGCATCAACAGTTCATAAAATGCAGGGAAGTGCAGTCGATCGTAGCCGTGGTTTATTTAGGTTCGAAATGTTTCGCTGCTGGACAAGCATAACTAAGAAGCTCTGAGTAGAGTTCAGTCTTTAGACAGTCTACAGATTGAAGAATTAGATTGCACAAATTAACTGAAAAGAGACCTAACAACAATGAAATGTTTATTGAAATGGATAGACCGGGGAATAATATATTACAAGTAACGAACTACAAAAGGGTTAAGTTTAGCTGATCAATAGATGTGTCATCAGCAAAAGTATGAGACATATATGTACTTATATGAAAACAAACATTATTCCTAAGCAGTTTATCTAAGCAGTTTATCTAATCTTATATTACATCCAGATTGAAAGCTTGTCGCACAATTTTTAGGCCTCTACTCCGACAAAATTTTAATTTGGAAAGAATGTAAATAAACTTCTTATGGATAATGTTTGTTTATATATAGGTATATCATACTTTTGCTGACGACACTATTGTTCAGCTAAATTCAACCCTTTTGTGGTTCGTTAGGTAAGACTTACAAAACCGTGGATCTTATGAATGTCATGGTTTATTTTTTCTTTATATTGTTTACTATAAAAGCTTGTCTTTAAAAACATTTTTTTACCTCTAATTTATTCTTTTATGATAAATTGATAATGGTAGGGAACCCTTGGCGCGCGAGTCCGACTGGCACTTGGGCGGTAATTTCTGATATATTAACTTATATAAGTGGATTAACTGCAAAATGTATAAACAAAGGACTTCACGTTTTATGGCTATATTAAATAATGTTAGAAAAATTGAGGAGATACCCGATCATAATAATAAAATTTTAGTAATGGTAAGTAATTAATTATAATAATCATTCTGCCAATTTACTTATTAGGTTTAAGTTTAACTATTTCAATTTTATTGTTCAATAAAATTAATGCTGATTACCATATTACAGTTTTATTTTTAATCTAGATTAAAAGCCTTTTTTAAAAAAGATTAACACTCAATTTACCGGAATAATGTGATATTGTAGCATTATACTCACTAGCTTGCACCCTGGTCACCCTCTGAATAAAATTATAACATGATGGTGCAATATTTGGTGTTGGCGTAGCCGCAATGTGAATAAAATGATAATCGATATTATTATATCCTTGATGATGGTAAATTTTGACTAACTTTTTGTTTTTGAAATAACTTTTTTTCAGTATGTTTAAGAAGAGGTTACCCTATTTTTTCAGAATGCTACAAAAATTAGCTATCGTTAGAACTTTACATAATTTGCATACGTTTAGTATTAATGAAGTTAACGACAAAAACATGTTTTTATTTTCTCCTGAAAAATTAGGTTTTTGCAGTTATCATTTTATTCGCCGGGGGCGGCGACATATAGATACTTAAATACATAAACAGCCATGACCAAGGAACAAACATTTGTGATAAATAAATACACAAAGAATGCCCTCGCCGGGATTCGAACCCGGAACCTCCAGCTTCGTAGGCAGGGTCACTACCAACTAGGCTACGGAGGCGAAAAACTGTCTAACTGGACGAGAACATATGCATCGGGGCTCGTATTCAGGATGTTCCACGAGCCACTGAAAACCTTGAACGGGGTGATTTGGTAGGTTAAACAGAATAACTTTTACGATGAAGCTAACCCAGAAATGTCAAAAAAAAATTGCCTTTTTCATATAAAATGTCGTGATCAATCGGTCAAAATGTATGACAAAGACAATTTTTTTTAGATTTCGTGATTGGCCCCATATTAAAAGTTGTTCAGTATAGCCTACTAAATCATCCCGTTCAAGGTTTTCAGTGGCTCGTGGAACGCCCTGTATAAATCTCACCTCCTCACCTCCTCATCAGCCTGTCGCAGTCCACTGCTGGACGTAGGCCTCTCTTACTAACTATGCGTATACACGCATTAGGAGGTAAATGCCCATAATCACCACGCTGGGCAAGCGGATTGGCGATCGCTGTAATGTGTCCACTATGATGTCGCTGCTGCCCAACATCAAACAAATTAAAGAATGGTCAGTGACACTTCTATCCCTTAGTCGACTCTTACGACTCCCGCGGGAAGAGTTGGGGTGGTGACAAATGTGTTCGTACTGCCGTCACCACACGGCATATATAAATCGACATGAAGTATTTTCATGTGATTTAAGAGAGGAGTTTATGAGTTCTGTCAAATAGTATTTATTTTATAGGGTGATAAACAGCTGTTGACATGTTACGCACTTACTACCTTATGCAGCCTCTACGTCCGCAAAGTTCCGCTACTTGCTATACTCTGTTTGGTTAGGTATTTAAAAAAAGGTAAATAACCTTGAAGTACCATAATAATTATTTTTGTTTAATATTATGATCTTTTATTTATTTCTCTTTTTTATAAAAATGTCTATAATAATATTTTTTTTATGTAATAAATTCTTTAATGCATGTTATTTTAATAAGATGTATTATAATACTATTTTGAAAAAAAAAGTCCACCTGAGTTTCTTACTGGTTCTTCTCAGGAACGGTGTAGGGTTTGAACCAGTAGTAGATTTTTTTCTCTCTCTTGATAATGTCAGACGATTCGAAAATGCTTATTAATAAGCTTACTTGAATAAAGAATAGTTTGACTTTTGACAGTATCTTTTTATTGAAAAATGCATTTAAAAATCAAAACTAGGTACCTACTTAATGAATCAAAAAAATGTAAATCATTTTATTTGCTTGTTGTATTATGTATATTTGATAAAACTTATTTTATATCAGTAGTTTTCAATAAAAAGATACTGCATGATTGTTTACCTTTTTTAATTACCAAACCAGACATAGTATAGTGTGACTCACATTTCCAGCATGAGTAGGTAGTGAAATTGTATATTGTGCATCAAGGGAGGTAAGTACAGAATTACTAACGAGAGTGTTATGACTCGAGTTAGTACCTATTCCGCTTACCGACCTTGATACATACAATGTTTTTCATCGCACTTGCCGGCAAAAAAATAAGTTTTAAGAAATAACGTTATTAAATGACGTACAGACATTTCTATTACTCCCTAGGGAATTTCATTTTTCTATTACTCCCGCTGCGCGTTCAAACAATGTGTGATGGAAAATATATTGTAATTTGATTAGTGTCCATTTTACACTTTTATTCACAAGTTCGCAATACAGTGCGGTTATAAAATTATCGAGCAATAAAAGTGATTCTCTTCAGCAAACAGTGGACGCTAAACAGTGCTAAAAGCTATGTAAGGCTGCTTACACACTAACCCGTTTGTTTTGTTTAAATAAATAAATAATTATCTTGGGACATCTTACACAAATCGACCTAGTCCCACGGTAAGCTCAATTAAGGCTTGTGATGTGGGTACCAGGCGACGATATATATAATAGATAGATACATATAGATACTTAAATACATAGACAGCCATGACCAAGGAACAAATATTTGTGATAAATAAGTACAAAAATAATGCCATCGACGGGATTCGAACCCGGAACCTCCAGCTTCGCAGGCAGGGTCACTACCAACTAGGCTACGGAGGCTGACAAACGGAGGCTGGTTGTTTCCTGTACACCAAATTTCGTGTATTTGTTATGTGCAGTCAGAGGCATACAGGGCATAAATGTCAATTTTTATCCTCGTCTACTATTTCGTCGTCGTATAAAATTGCCTCGGTTAACAATGGGTCACTTTATGCCCTTGCTGTACAATCTACTATTTCAGTGCAGATGGCGCTTTTTTACGCGTTAGTGCGAGAAATGGGTAATTTTACGTCAGGTCGAAATCTTCAGAGGCTGAAAAACGTCGTACGATACACGTGCGAAAACGAAATTCGTAACTCGTGTCGATTTAAAGCACTCCCTTTGGTTGTGCTTTAATTTATCTCCACTCGTTTCGAACTTGTAGCATAATGCACTATATCAGTTACCCTTTCAATCTGCATCATAAAATACGCTACGTTATTTTTTGTCACATTTAGCCGGTTCGAGTCCCGACTGAAGCAAGCAATTTTTTATAAAAAATTAAATGCAGATTTTCTTGTTTTTAAAAGTCTCCCGTAATACACAAACTGTGCTATTTACAATATTTGAGGTAGTTGCCATCCAAGCGGCATTCAATTTTTCCACACTGTATATCCTCTTTTAAAACAACGAGCTTAAAAGGAGGTTCCAATCACTAGCTGTAAGTTGAAAATTGTGAAAGTAAAATAAACATTTTATTATTTATTTTTATTTTATCTTTTTAACAGACTTCAAAAAAAGGTAGAGACTTCAAAAAATTAAAATGATTTTTTTTGCTGTATGTATGTTACCCGATATCTCCGAGAATCGTGAACCGATTTTTTTTTGTGTCCTAACGTGTACAGTATTACCCCGAGATGGTCCCGTTGGCACCAAGTTGGGGTCTGATGATGGGATCTTGGAGAAATCGAGGGATCTCTTCAAATGTTATAGCCGTTATAGGTAGTATGCTGCTTTACAAGAATTTGCATTCAGAAAGTAGGATTTGATGATAGGAAACCAATGATGGAAAGCACAGATAATAGGATCTTGGAGAAATCGGTTAAAGCTGGTTGTTTTTAAATTTTTATTTGGTGATTGTATTAGAATGTGAAGTTTGTCAGCCTTCGTAGCCTAGTTGGTAGTGACCCTGCCTACGAAGCTGTAGGTTCCGGGTTCGAATCCCGGCGAGGTCATTATTTGTGTATTTATTTATCACAAATATTTGTTCCTTGGTCATGGCTGTCTATGTATTTAAGTGTTTATATTTATCTATTACATATATCGTCGCCTAGTACCCACATCGCAAGCCGTAATTGAGCTTACCGTGGGACTAGGTTGATTTGTGTAAGATGTCCCAAGATATTTATTTATTTATTTTGCAAATAATCTTCGTTCATGTGCACTCGCCCTTACTCAGTAGCCTACCACATAGCAAACAAACACACTACTCACGTTACTAATGCATCGGGAAATTTTAAACTACCCTACAATACTTTTAAAACACTGTACAGGTAAAGCTTTTTAAAATACGTGACTCTATGTATAATAGAATCTCTAAGATACACTTAAGGTGGAAGTACTAGTACATTTATAATAGTTTCTTCAAATAACTTCAAAAGTAGTATATTTACACGTGAATTAAATAACACCTACTTGATACGTGAAATGTAAATAAAACTATTCGATTTGTTTTTGTAAATACATTTTATTAAATGAAATTGTAACCAATAATTACATAGAAAGCAGAATTCCTCTCGTACAACACTTATCAAGTAAGCATTATTAATTTCACGAGTAAATATACTACTTTTGAAGTCATTTGTACATGATTAAAATGATTGACGACTAATGATTAAAACTTAACAAGAAAACTATTTGGGATCACCCTAAATGGAGCGTGACGTTAAATTGATGTCATCGGCATGAAAATTACGGGCCCTGCTTATAATATATTTTTCATCACACTTGCTGTCTAAGCGCGCAATTAAGTAATTTAAAAATTTAAGTAGAGAACAATGTACTTATGCCATACGATAAATAAATAATTGCTTGCGTAGCTAGAGTAATAGAAAAGTGAAATTCCCGAGCGAGTATTAGAAATGTCAGTACGTCATTTAATAATATTTTGTCTTAAAACTTATTTTTTTGTCGGCAAGTGTGATGAAAAACATTGTATGCATCGCATTGGTAAGCGGAATACTAACTCGAGTCATAAAAGCCCTCCGCCTAACAGCGTCGGGCTTCTAACACTCTCGTTAGTAATTCCGTACTTACCTCCCTTGATGCACAATGTACTAATAATGACGTTAAGACTATCAGAAAATAGTGATTGCACATTGCACCATTTCGTACCTACCGCACACCTATGTACATTGCGCCTTATTAAATCATTCAGTTCGCAAATTGAATTGTCCGGTAAGTAAATGGCTAAATTATACGAATATGAAACCTCTCTGTTAGGAAGTCGGGTAAAAATAAACCGGGCAGCGTCCAGCTAAGCGGAGCCAGAACGATTGCGTAGCATCAACACTTGGTATACGTTTTTACTTAATATTTTATGAACTGAATAATATAATATTAAGTATAGATGTTATTAGTGTAAGTTACAATTCTAAAAACTCATATTTTTTAGGCGTAGCATTTTATCTCTGTTTATAACCCACTCAGTGTAAAAAAATTGTTTTAGTACATAACAAGTCAAAGATATATATATGAAAATATCATAAACGGGCACTAAAATTATTACATAAATTACACAAAGAATCGATCAATCTATGTTCTTTTTAAACTACTTTTTTGATAATTAAGTATTTTATGAGTGTCTGAAGGAACATTTAAAATTTTCTTCTCGTACCTACCTAATATTGAAAAACTGTGAGTGATTTATTATTTCATGAAAATGATGAAAACATCAATACATAAATATACAGGAGCAGGTTTGTATCCGTACCTATAGAAAAAGGGAGCTCTTTATGTATTTGCATATTTATGTATGTTTAATTTTCTAAATGGAACAGCGGAACGAAATGATTCGACCAGTCAGATTTTTGCCGAAAACTAGTATTAAAAAAC
>JALPQI010028306.1:0-11830 GCA_025490895.1 Thaumatotibia leucotreta | reverse complement strand
TTTTATGTCCAGGTGCCTATGAATAGTATGAATCTGACAGCTGTGTGGACCAGACGCCTACTCTAGCGCCGCCTGGTGGCAGAAAAAATGTCAAAAACCCTCATTGGAATTGGAAGACATAACGTTTAATGAATGACTATGCGTGAAAGAAAACAAGGATTTATGTCAGAATTATGTACTTTATTTAACCAAGTCATACATATTGAACTAGGCATGTTTTCAGTTTCCGAGCTGGAGGCGTTTGAGGCATTCCAAGCCTAGCCTACATTTAGATGTCGTTGGAGACTACTTCCTGAAAACAAAATTGAAAAATATGAGAAAAATTACAATAATATTGCTTGCTTCTCAACTAGGCATGCTTCAGGAGCTTTCAATTCTTATGTACGGAACCGAGAAATTCGTACAAAATCAGTAATGGGAGCTTATTAGACTTCCCTTTTCCATTAAAAGTAAATTAAGAACCTCATTAGTATGTGGTGGGGCATCGAGCAACAACAAGTGCTTCGATTGTTTTGTCCTCTTGCCCTCGTACAAATTTCTGGCCTCCGTTCTCAAATTCACTCTTTTTTTTTTGTCTAGAAAAGAGTGAGACGCAGAGTTCCTATTTTTCTTCATAATTATGTCCTGCAACAAAGCAAAGCTATTATGACATATAAAATAAATAAAAGTCAATGTGATTTGATTATTCACACAAGAAAATATACAGACCAAATTCACCTAGTGCTCGGTCCAGGAACAGGAGTAGCTGGTACAGGTTGGGGTGGGGCCGGTGAAAGTAGCTCTTCAGTTACATTTTTACGCCCGCGAACTCGTCCGCTTTCTTTTTTTCTAAAATTTATAATACTCAATAAAACTATGCAATAAGCACAAAAGACTAGAAAAAACAGACAATATTTTTTTTTTGCTAATAAATTGAGCAGAAATTATTAAAAAAAAAACAATCTCCTAATAAGCATGGTCGCTAACTTATTACTTTACATACAGAGTGGAAATTATTTTTGTATCAGTGTGGGCAGCTACCAGATACAGAGTAGCTACGCGAAAATGATTGTAGAAGACCTTCCCTCGATTTCAAATTAATGAAAATTAAGTTTACAGATTTTGAAAAAAAAATACACGTTGCGAGAAAATGGCCGTTTTTTTTTCAAACTTTCTTTGATGTCTTTTGATCCTGTTTCTGTATAGGATCAAAAACTTGAATAGGACTAAAAAAATTTTTCGGCTAGAAGAGACGCAAATTAAGAATTGAAAATCCCATACTAATTGTATTAAAATATCCGTATGGAAATTATATGTAAATTTATGCCGATCGATCCCATTCCTTTCCAGTATCAATAGTTTCCTAGGAGTCAACTTCCATTCCAGCAATATACAAAAAATCCAAAAATTAAAAAAAAAAAACTGTTTTCATACATTTACTATGGGAAAAAAGGGAAACTTTAATTGGTACATTATCTGACACACTAATTAGTTCTGTAGCACCAACTCCCGTAATAATCGGAGACTTTACACTAGAAGTTGTAGACGAATATATATACCTAGGGCAAACTATTCAGTCAGGTAGGTCCAACTTCGAGAAAGAGGTCAATCGTCGAATCCGACTCGGTTGGGCAGCGTTCGGGAAGCTACGACACATATTTTCGTCCAATATTCCGCAGTGTTTGAAGACGAAAGTCTTTAATCAGTGTGTGTTGCCAGTGATGACATACGGTACTGAAACGTGGCCGCTTACAATGGGTCTCATAAGAAGGCTCAAAGTCACCCAAAGGGCAATGGAGAGGGCTATGCTAGGAGTCTCTCTGCGTGATCGGATTAAAAATGAGACCATCCGCAGCAGAACCAAAGTAACCGAAATAGCTCTCCGAATCGCTAAACTGAAGTGGCAGTGGGCGGGGCACATTGCGCGTAGAACCGATGGCCGTTGGGGCGGGAAGGTTCTTGAGTGGCGGCCACGTACCGGAAGGCGTAGCGTGGGTAGGCCCCCCACAAGGTGGACCGATGACCTGGTGAAGGTCGCAGGAGTCCGCTGGATGCGGGTGGCGCAGGACCGGTCATTGTGGCAATCTTTGGGGGAGGCCTATGTTCAACAGTGGACGTCTTTCGGCTGATATGATGATGATGATGAATTAGTTCTCCTGTACTAAATGATAATAATACTGTATGAAAACATTAGCAACATTATTTAAACAGTAATAATCAAAATTAAAATTTCATTTTATTCCCATAGTATGTATGAAAACTGTTTTCTGAAATTTTAGCTTTTTTGTACATTGCCATAAGTTGACCCCTAGGAAACTATTGGTACTGAATAGGAATGGAATCAATTAGTATTAAAAAAAATACTCATGGTTTTTTTTTTTATTCAGTTTGTATGGGAATTTTAATTCTTGATTTGCGGCCTTCCCATTTCGAATTTTCCATACAAGCTTTTGATCCTAAACAGAAACAGGATCGATTGGCTTAAAAAAAAAGTTTGTCAAAAATAACCATTTTCTCGCACCCTGTATGTTTTTCCCAAAATATGTAAACACCAATCTTCATTAATTTAAAATCGAGGTAAGGTTTTCTAAGACCATTTTCGCGTAGCTACTCTGGATCTAGTAACTCATTGACCCAAAAAGAATTTCCACCCTGTATATACGCATAGTACAAAAATAATAAACACGAAAAATAGCTATAAAATAATAATATCTAAGTGAAAACAAAACATTAATAAAATAAGGACGATAAAAACTTTTTAATAATTCTTTGAGTTATGGTCCGTGTGTACCATGCCTTATTTGCTTCCGCAAAACCATCGCAGATTTCGCGGAATTTTGGCCGCCGTGGAGCCGTCATTCTAGTTAGTAGGCATTAACTGTTTACTGACTCTTGTTTTATTCGGTAATCCTGTTTATCATAAGAGAGTTCATATAAACATTTCACCATTTCTTGAAGCTTAATAGTTATAGGTGAAAAACTTAATAAAGTCACCTGTTGTATGTGTGAGTGACGTGTTCGAATAGGCATTTGTTTTGTTTGTGTTACTAATTTCAAATATGTGTTCTCTATTCGAATACGTCACTCACACGTACAACAGGTGACTTTCTTAAGTTTTTCACCTATACGCTATTTAATTACTAAAAGCAATGTCAAAAATAATTGTATATAAGAGAAATGTGAGACATTTAATTACGAACTACCTCAAAAATCTACCGAGTTATTGATTGCAAATGCGATTTTTTGTTTATTTATAGCAAATATGTCTAAAATATATTTGTTCCCTAATAAAACAATAAACACTGAGTATTTTGATGTATAATACAAGTAGAAATACATAAATTTTAATACTCACGACATTTTCGTACGCTCCGCAATCTTTTCACAACTTTTTCTTTAGCGCCACTTCGGAAAATAACCCAGATAATAATATTTTACTTGTTTCCACTACACTTAAACACTTTTTAAATATTGCTATGTTGGTAGTCCGTATTTTTATTGCAATTTATACCATATCTGTGTAGCCCTTTATATATTACAAACGAAAATGCGCGCGTACTCCGCTTGGTTCCTCTAGTTACCAGTGTCAGTTCATGGGTGCGCAAAGTTGGTAACTCTAGCCGCCAGAAGCGAGTGAGTGGATAAATGGATAAAACGGGACCACCATCAGCTACCAGATCAGTTCCAAGTTACCATATTAATGTATTGTCATCCAACTTACGTAAGTGTACCAATTTTCGGCTCAATTGGTCTACCCAACTGTTTAAATTCTTCGTTGCAAGATTTTTAAACATGCAAAGTGAACTTAAATCTATATATATAAAAGAAGAAGCTCCCTTATAAAGATGCACGCACAGCCTAAACCCCTGGTCCTATAGACTCCAAATTTGGCACGTAGGTTCCTTTTATGGTGTAGACGAGCACTAAGAAAGGACTTTACAAAATTCACCTTCTAAGGGGTTGAAATGGGGGTCCAAAGTTTGTATGGCGAAATAAGATTAGTTTAACTATTTGATCCGAAACTTCGCAAAAGTATGTATGTATGTATGTAAATTCTTTATTGTACACAAAACACAGGCAAAAATACACATTTTTACAAAGAATTTGACAGGTACAAAAGCGAACTTATCCCTGTAAGGGATCTCTTCCAGTTAACCTTTGAGCAAAAGAGTCGTCTATATGAAGCAAAAGATAGGCAAACATACCGTGTACAGTGGAGAATATATTTGAGTAATACCAAAAACTTAACTGTTATTATACGAACTAACATAAACTCATACATCCAATACACATATAATCAAAATATTAAATACATATACGTACTATAGCGTTCAAAAGAGCCTGGGCAATCGAACAAAACTATCGTTTGAAGCTAATTTGAGCGCCACCTTTGTGGGATTGATGTAACAAGGCTATTACATATGTAAAGGAAATCTTAGTAGTAATGTTAGCTGTCCCTAGATGGCGTTGATAGTCAAAAAACTAAAAAAAAATTGTGCACACAGATTTAAACTTTATTTATAACTCTCCTCGAGTATTCTGACGAGACTTATTCTTTTCTACTTACTGACTTATCTTTTTTTTAGGCTACTTTTTGTTTTTTTTTTTATTGTCATTATTGAGACATTATTAAATCTGTTCAAACATCCTGTGAATTTTCACCCACCGGAGCGTAGCGTAACCGGAAAGCCCTTTTTGGCCAAGATTTAAAAAAACACAAATTAGTTTAATATTCGTGGGATACGAACCTGGGCACTCTAGTTTAGAAGCCGTATGTGCAAACCACTGAACCAAAGTGTTATTAGTAAAGCCGCCGAAATATAACGTCAGTTGAAACCTTGGTATATTATCCGTAAAATATGCTAAGGGAATTACAGTTTTATTACCATAAGACTAACGTTAGAATGGCATATCAACGTTTTAATATATTGATAAAAATGTATACTATAAAAACGTAAGAGGGTAAGTTTAAGTTTTCTAAATACCATACTAGTGCAGATTTTTTTCTTAATAAAAGATTCATCGCATGTTCCTTTGTCTGCTACCGTATACGATTGAAAGTGTATTACCGTTACTAGCTGATTATAAGAATGAGTTCTTCGTGCAATATTGATATGATAACCAGATCGCAAATAATTGCCTTGCATAAGGAAGGCAAAAATAAATCAGAGATTGCTAGAGAAACAGGTGTCAACGTAAGTAGTTTAATTTACTTCTTTTCGGTATTAAAATGTTTGCATTATAATTTAATAATAATTATATTATATTTTTTCAGAGACAATTGTTTCAGAGGAAAACTGTTTCTTTATGGGTAGATCGATACCAAGGAGAAGGGTCTTTGTCCCACCGGCATAAAACTGGAAGACCACGCCTCATTGACACACAGCAACGTCAGTTGATGGTGCGGGAATATGAGGAAGACGGATTTAGGCCCACAAGACACTACGCCGGTTTGTTTGGCACAAGTCCGCTTACGGTTCGTCGTGTGCTTCATGAGGAAGGCATCCATCACCGCAGACATGCCATCAAACCTTTGCTGACGGATGCTCACAAAACGGCAAGGTTACAGTTTGCTCGGGACCATCTTCTTGACGACTGGACTAGTGTCGTCTTCACTGACGAGAAGACTTTTAAATCCAGTCAACACGGACGCCTGAGCTTGTGGCGTCGAAATAATACGCGATACGACAACGATCATGTCGTGCCCAACATGGAATCGGGGCGTATCACAGTGAACATGTGGGGTTGGATGAGTGCAGCTGGTCCGGGAGAACTTGTCAGAATACCTAGCCGTGCAAATAGTGAACATTATGTAGAAGTGTTGGAGGAGACCATGTTACCTACAGTTCGAAATGTGTATCCAGAAGCAGAATTGCCGTTGGTGTCGTTTGTGCAAGATAATTGTCCTATACACCGTTCGCGTAATGTCAAAGAATGGTTTGGAAAACACAAAAATAATATTAAAGTTATTTCCTGGCCTGCTAGATCACCGGATTTAAATCCGATTGAAAATGTATGGGGTGTTATTGTCCAACGCTGGGATAATAAAAATGAAAGGACCCCGGAAGCGTTGGAAGCACATTGCTTAAAAATATGGGAAAGTATTCGTGGTTCAGATTTATGTTCAAATTTAATAACATCAATGCGTTCCCGATTACAGGCAGTTATTGATAACGAGGGGGGCTACACCCGATATTAAATAATATAAAAAATACACTTACTGGACTTGTTAAAGTCGAGTAAGTATATTTTTAACATTGTTTAAAAATATTTTATCAATAAGATAATAATTTTCTTAGGCTACGAAACAGTGGTGTTTAAAAAAACTACTACCTAAATAAGACACTTATTGACTCCCTTACTTTAAATTTCTCGATTCCAATGACATGTAACAGTGAAGGAAGTTTAGTAGTTTGTATTTTGATTAATAGTAATAAATAATAATATTTATAACACTTTCCAGCTGGGATTTATGTAAGCACAACGGAACGTCGAATCCTAGGATTGGTAAGTTAAGTCAAAACTTTTGATTCCCAAAAATAGTGATGGTGGATAGATGACAATCTATAAAATCTACTAATTGATTTTTATTTTTTAATTAATAGTAATAGTCTCATAAAACAAATCGTAATTATTGTTTATTTCAGTTGCTAAATAGGTATTACGGTTGCCAATACCTTTAAGTAGTTTTATTGAGGCGAAGTTTCAATCTTTTTCCGTTTTCGGAAATGATACTTAAGCTTAAACCTCAATAAAAAGTAAACAATATTGCCTAATTATAAATCTTACACTTTTTTTACGGTGTAAATTAGTTAAATTAAAGCACACCTCGTATTCAAAATGTGTTTAATTTCGAATCAACGTTATAAACACTGCTCACTTAATGTGTTATTTATTTAACCAACTCATGCCATTACATTATCCTAAAATAATAAAATAGTACTTGATTATGGATTTTTCTTTAGATAGTTTGTTTACAATGTTATCAATTTCTATTGATGGTAACTTTTAGTGAATTATTTCAAAAGATGGTATGTCTTAGCACATAACTCGTTGAAAAATTAAATGTAAACATGAAATCGCTCAATAGCTTGAAGGTAATTTAATTTCAGAACCTTACATATCTTGTAGTATAATAGTTATTTCAAGTTGCCGATTTCTAAAAATGAACATTTGATAGTTTAGAAATGAGCCTTATATATATATGACGTTAAGGCTATCGGAAAAATGGTGAGTCTTACCCTCATATTAATAAGGATTAATCTATAACTGTGAAAAGTTCATTCTTAGAAATTGGCAAATATAATAAAAAAATATGTTTAGCTTCCATTGTGCAGTCATAAGATTTATTATTATGTTTTGGTTTGAAATAAATACGCCTTGTAGATAAAGTAATAAAATATTTATAGGGTTAAAATCAGATACAGCTTTTGTATTTTTTTTAATACGTATTATCATTCATAAGTGCAACTGCAAATTGATTAAACAGCGTTTTTTGCTAACAAGACATAAATTATTTATTAAGATTAAGATTGGTTGTAATTTGTAATTAATTAATAAAAAATATAGAAAAAAATGAAGTGTCCTATTTTTTGTGTTTTTATCCGTTAGCAATTCCTGAATAAACACAATAAGTACCGTAAAACTACCTAACTAAACTCCAAATGCTCCCAACAAAAAGATTGGGACTGACGTTTATTAAGAATTGAAATTGTGGACTATTATATAGTTGCAGTATTGGACCATAGTTAGGTGATTTTACGGTATTAGACCATAGTTTCGGGGGCGTCAGCCTCCGTAGCCTAGTTGATAGTAACCTTGCCTACGAAGCTGGAGGTTCCGGGTTCGAGTCCCGGCGAGGGCATTATTTGTGCATTTATTTATCACAAATATTTTGTTCCTTGGTCATGGCTGTCTATGTATTTAAGTATCTATATCTTTCTATCTATTATATATATATATATATATATATATATATATATATATATATACATAATATATATATATATATATATATACCGTCGCTTGGTACCCACATCACAAGCCTTAATTGAGCTTACCGTGGGACTAGGTATATTTGGGTTAGATGTCCCAAGATATTTATTATTATTATTTATTCCCACAAGTGGTAACAACTGGGAATTAAAAATCGTGGGATTTCTTTTTCCCAGTAGATACCAGTGGTATCATACCACCAAATATTAAAGTGGTAACAGGTGGGAAAAAATCTCAGTTGTTACAACTCGTGTCATGTGAAACGAGAGGTTTTACGGGGTATCGAAGGTGGCGGGGTCAAAGCCGATAACTCGAGAAAACCGGTTTTTGAAATACGAACTAAATGTCACTTACGTGAGGTTTGTTTTTTCAATTAAAAAATATCTCGACTTATCGGGTTTGGCCACTCAGCTCTCGATATAATAAATGTAAAGCGAACCTTTCTAAGTTCGCTCTTCTGAGCATTCTTGCGTATGAATTCAACTAGAAAATCGTTGTTATCCTCAAGCGGAACAATAGGCCTTTACCAATTTGACAATCACAAATCAGCAGTAGCGACATGCCGATAGCTACTTGCGAGCAGTAAGTAGGTAGCTATCGGCGAGTTTATTCTTCGCGGGCGAGTGAATACTCTTAGAAAATTTACTCGTCGGCAGTCTGAACAGCTAGTGATCAACTGTACTAAAATATGTCTGTAACTTTTACTGTGTTCCCTAGGCGAAGAAATACTGGATAGCCCATCGTTTAATATTTAATATTGGGTCTCTGGTTGAAATGGGTGGGTAGCACTACACTAGGCTAAATACCGCCTGACCGAGTGATCGATTTTTATTCACCTACGACTATGAATGAAATATCAATTCAAAACTGTTTACATAATACATAGATATCAGGTGATTACGTCGATTCCGAAAGTTATTTGACTGGTTGAAACTACTGATACTTGGGTCTATTTAAGATTAAAATAAGGTAAATAATTTTGACGTGTCTTAATGTTTATTCAAAGTGATTGAACCTGTTGAATGTTGCCTTATTTATATTAATTATAGAGTAATCCGACCAATATGTAAATAATTATAAAATATTATTACATATTTGTAATGAACTATTTTTGAACGGTGTTTTTTAGTAAACTGACATTTCGAAAGCGCTCATCTTTTTTCTAATGATTTAAGAATAAACATAATTATTTATAAATGTGGTTTTATTTATTTACCACAAAGGTATACTAAATAATATTATTAGGTAGATAATATTCATTATTAAAAATATTTTAATAATCAGAGAGCCTACAGCGAACTATAAATATCGTTAATTTCAAGTATCTGTCTCTGTCAAGTTGAAGACGCCTTTATTAGAGTGACAGAGATAGATGCTCGACATTTACGATTCTCCAAGTTCGCGGTAGACCTTCTAAATAGTTCATTGCGCTTCGCCAGCAGCGCCATCTAGTGTGGATAAGACAACCTGTGCTAACAGAGCTCAAGCGAGCGCATAGGAAAGTCGCCCTAGAGGTGTCCACGCTACTTTGATCCCGATACGGCACGTAGGTTCCTTTTATGGTGTAGACGAGCACTAAGAAAGGACTTTACAAAATTCACCTTCTAAGGGGTTGAAATGGGGGTCCAAAGTTTGTATGGCGAAATAAGATTAGTTTAACTATTTGATCCGAAACTTCGCAAAAGTATGTATGTATGTATGTAAATTCTTTATTGTACACAAAACACAGGCAAAAATACACATTTTTACAAAGAATTTGACAGGTACAAAAGCGAACTTATCCCTGTAAGGGATCTCTTCCAGTTAACCTTTGAGCAAAAGAGTCGTCTATATGAAGCAAAAGATAGGCAAACATACCGTGTACAGTGGAGAATATATTTGAGTAATACCAAAAACTTAACTGTTATTATACCAACTAACATAAACTCATACATCCAATACACATATAATCAAAATATTAAATACATATACGTACATATACTACACATCAATAAATATAATACTCAACCAATTCACAAAATGTCGGAGAGCCACAATTTTTTCAGACTGTTCTTGAGTAAAAGTATTCTTTAAAGTAATTGAGTAAAGGTATGTTAAAGGTTTTTTGAAAATTTAACCCTCGGAAAAAGGTAAAAAGGGTGACGAAGTGAAAAAATCAAGTTGGGTATCGTTTCTATGGTTTATCGGGAGGTAGATCACGAATACAATAACGATTTTTAATTTTAACGCGGCGGACGTGAAATACTATGTACACGGTTATGGTGTAATGGGGTAAAATTCGAAAAATATCAATATAATTTTATTATTTATCTTTTATCTATATATATAAAAGAAGAAGCTCCCTTATAAAGATGCACGCACAGCCTAAACCCCTGGTCCTATAGACTCCAAATTTGGCACGTAGGTTCCTTTTATGGTGTAGACGAGCACTAAGAAAGGATTTTACAAAATTCACCTTCTAAGGGGTTGAAATGGGGATCCAAAGTTTGTATGGCGAAATAAGATTAGTTGAACTATTTGATCCGAAACTTCGCAAAAGTATTCTTTAAAGTAATTAAGTAAAGGTATGTTAAAGGTTTTTTGAAAATTCAACCCCCGGAAAAAGGTAAAAAGGGTGACGAAGTGAAAAAATCAAGTTGGGTATCGTTTCTATGGTTTATCGGGACGTAGATCACGAATACAATAACGATTTTTAATTTTAACGTGGCGGACGTGAAATACTATGTACACGGTTATGGTGTAATGGGGTAAAATTCGAAAAATATCAATATAATTTTATTAGTTATCTTTTATCTATATATATAAAAGAAGAAGCTCCCTGACAAAGATGCACGCACAGCCTAAACCCCTGGTCCTAGAGACTCCAAATTTGGCGTGTAGGTTCCTTTTATGGCGTAGACGAGCACTAAGAAAGGATTTTTCAAAATTCACCTTCTAAGGGGTTGAAATGGGGGTCCAAAGTTTGTATGGCGAAATAAGATTAGTTGAACTATTTTATCCGAAACTTCGCAAGAGTATTCTTTAAAGTAATTAAGTAAAGGTATGTTTAAGGTTTTTTGAAAATTCAACCCCTGAAAAAGGTAAAAAGGGTGACGAAGTGAAAAAATCAAGTTGGGTATCGTTTCTATGGTTTATCGGGACGTAGATCACGAATACAATAACGATTTTGAAATTTAACGCGGCGGACGTGAAATACTATGTACACGGTTATGGTGTGATGGGGTAAAATTCGAAAAAAAACAATACAGTTTTATTATTTATGTTCATTTCTGGTTCTAAAGATTCCAAATTTAGCGCGTAGGTTTCTTTGAGGGCGTAGGGATGCTCTAAAAAAGGTTGAGTCGAAATCCACTCCTTAGAGGGTGCAATGGGGGTCCAAAGTTTGTATGGCGAAACAAAGTTAGTTAGACTATTTGTCCGAAACTTCGTAGGAGTATTCTTCAAAGTAATAGAGTAAACATATGTTGCAGGATTTTTGAAAATGTAACCCCTGAAAAAGGTAAAAAGGGCGATGAAGTGAAAAAATCAATTTGGGTATCGTTTCTATGGTTTATCGGGACGTAGATCACGAAAATAATAACGATTTTAAAATTTAACGCGGCGGACGTGTAATACTATGTACACGGTTATGGTGTGATGGGGTAAAATTTGAAAAAAAAAACAATAGAGTTTTATTATTTATGTTCATTTCTGGTTCTAGAGATTCTAAATATAGCGCGTAGGCTTCTTTGAGGGTGTAGGAGTGCTCTAAAAAAGGTTAAGTCAAAATCCACTCATTAGAGGGTGCAATGGGGGTCCAAAGTTTGTATGGGGAAACTATTTAAACTCTTTTATCCAAAACTTCACAGGAGTATTT
>JALPQI010028305.1:0-17416 GCA_025490895.1 Thaumatotibia leucotreta | reverse complement strand
ATCCTGCCACCAAACCTCAGACGTGAAAAGTGCCTCGACCGCGAAATCATTAAAATACGCGAGAACCCAGGCTTGCCTATACACCAGGACCTCCACGCGCTTAAAGTCCTCAGACTTAAGTCCCGCCAGCCCCCCGTAGTTAAGTTTTATGACCTGAAATCACTAGAAAACCGACTAAGCGCGTGGACTTCAGAATGGGAAGCCAGGTCACTTCCTAAGAACATATTTGAACTTAACGCTGGGAAGCGTCCGTTGGGTTTTGACGCGCCCCGACGAGTCTGGTGCCTGCTGAACCGAATTAGAACAGGAGTTGGAAATTGCGCTTCCCTCTGGTGCAGATGGGGTTGGTCCGAGTCAGCAGAGTGCCCGTGTGGTTGCCCAGATCAAACAATACATCACATAATATTTGAGTGCCCAATCACCAAATTTAGCGGAAGTACGGCGGACTTCAAAACTCTATCGACGGATGCTGTTGCTTATCTGAAATTAAGTAATTTAAAAATTTAAGTAGAGAACAATGTACTTATGCCATACGATAAATAAATAAGTGAGTTACTAGCCACGCTGTGCACGGCAGTTGCTGAACTACTGGGGAACTTCCATCAGCTCCTTGTGAAGGCTTGAACCACTGTCTCCACTGTAAAGTAACTCACTAGCCACGCTGTGCACGGCAGTTGCTGAACTACTGGGGAACTTCCATCAGCTCCTTGTGAAGGCTTGAACCACTGTCTCCACTGTAAAGTAACTCACTAGCCACGCTGTGCACGGCAGTTGCTGAACTACTGGGGAACTTCCATCAGCTCCTTGTGTAGGCTATAACCTCTGTCTCCACTGTAAAGTAACTCACTAGCCACGCTGTGCACGGCAGTTGCTGAACTACTGGGGAACTTCCATCAGCTCCTTGTGAAGGCTTGAACCACTGTCTCCACTGTAAAGTAACTCACTAGCCACGCTGTGCACGGCAGTTGCTGAACTACTGGGGAACTTCCATCAGCTCCTTGTGAAGGCCTGAACCACTGTCTCCACTGTAAAGTAACTCACTAGCCACGCTGTGCACGGCAGTAGCTGAACTACTGGGGAACTTCCATCAGCTCCTTGTGAAGGCTATAACCTCTGTCTCCACTGTAAAGTAACTCACTAGCCACGCTGTGCACGGCAGTTGCTGAACTACTGGGGAACTTCCATCAGCTCCTTGTGAAGGCTATAACCTGTCTCCACTGTAAAGTAACTCACTAGCCACGCTGTGCACGGCAGTTGCTGAACTACTGGGGAACTTCCATCAGCTCCTTGTGAAGGGCTATAACCTCTGTCTCCACTGTAAAGTAACTCACTAGCCACGCTGTGCACGGCAGTTTGCTGAACTACTGGGGAACTTCCATCAGCTCCTTGTGAAGGCTATAACCTCTGTCTCCACTGTAAAGTAACTCACTAGCCACGCTGTGCACGGCAGTTGCTGAACTACTGGGGAACTTCCATCAGCTCCTTGTGAAGGCTATAACCTCTGTCTCCACTGTAAAGTAACTCACTAGCCACGCTGTGCACGGCAGTTGCTGAACTACTGGGGAACATCCATCAGCTCCTTGTGAAGGCTATAACCTCTGTCTCCACTGTAAAGTAACTCACTAGCCACGCTGTGCACGGCAGTTGCTGAACTACTGGGGGAACTTCCATCAGCTCCTTGTGAAGGCTATAACCTCTGTCTCCACTGTAAAGTAACTCACTAGCCACGCTGTGCACGGCAGTTGCAGAACTACTGGGGAACGTACATCAGCTCCTTGTGAAGGCTATAACCTCTGTCTCCACTGTAAAGTAACTCACTAGCCACGCTGTGCACGGCAGTTGCTGAACTACTGGGGAACTTCCATCAGCTCCTTGTGAAGGCTATAACCTCTGTCTCCACTGTAAAGTAACTCACTAGCCACGCTGTGCACGGCAGTTGCTGAACTACTGGGGAACATCCATCAGCTCCTTGTGAAGGCTATAAACCTCTGTCTCCACTGTAAAGTAACTCACTAGCCACGCTGTGCACGGCAGTTGCTGAACTACTGGGGAACTTCCATCAGCTCCTTGTGAAGGCTATAACCTCTGTCTCCACTGTAAAGTAACTCACTAGCCACGCTGTGCACGGCAGTTGCAGAACTACTGGGGAACGTACATCAGCTCCTTGTGAAGGCTATAACCTCTGTCTCCACTGTAAAGTAACTCACTAGCCACGCTGTGCACGGCAGTTGCTGAACTACTGGGGAACTTCCATCAGCTCCTTGTGAAGGCTATAACCTCTGTCTCCACTGTAAAGTAACTCACTAGCCACGCTGTGCACGGCAGTTGCTGAACTACTGGGGAACTTCCATCAGCTCCTTGTGAAGGCTATAACCTCTGTCTCCACTGTAAAGTAACTCACTAGCCACGCTGTGCACGGCAGTTGCTGAACTACTGGGGAACTTCCATCAGCTCCTTGTGAAGGCTATAACCTCTGTCTCCGCTGTAAAGTAACTCACTAGCCACGCTGTGCACGGCAGTTGCTGAACTACTGGGGAACTTCCATCAGCTCCTTGTGAAGGCTATAACCTCTGTCTCCACTGTAAAGTAACTCACTAGCCACGCTGTGCACGGCAGTTGCTGAACTACTGGGGAACTTCCATCAGCTCCTTGTGAAGGCTATAACCTCTGTCTCCACTGTAAAGTAACTCACTAGCCACGCTGTGCACGGCAGTTGCTGAACTACTGGGGAACTTCCATCAGCTCCTTGTGAAGGCTATAACCTCTGTCTCCACTGTAAAGTAACTCACTAGCCACGCTGTGCACGGCAGTTGCTGAACTACTGGGGAACTTCCATCAGCTCCTTGTGAAGGCTATAACCTCTGTCTCCACTGTAAAGTAACTCACTAGCCACGCTGTGCACGGCAGTTGCTGAACTACTGGGGAACTTCCATCAGCTCCTTGTGAAGGCTATAACCTCTGTCTCCACTGTAAAGTAACTCACTAGCCACGCTGTGCACGGCAGTTGCTGAACTACTGGGGAACTTCCATCAGCTCCTTGTGAAGGCTATAACCTCTGTCTCCACTGTAAAGTAACTCACTAGCCACGCTGTGCACGGCAGTTGCTGAACTACTGGGGAACTTCCATCAGCTCCTTGTGAAGGCTATAACCTCTGTCTCCACTGTAAAGTAACTCACTAGCCACGCTGTGCACGGCAGTTGCTGAACTACTGGGGAACTTCCATCAGCTCCTTGTGAAGGCTATAACCTCTGTCTCCACTGTAAAGTAACTCACTAGCCACGCTGTGTACGGCCTCGTCGCGCGCGCGCGCGGCCTCGCGGCGCTCGTGCTCGGCGCGCTTCACGTGCTCGCGCAGCTCGCGGCAGCTGCTGTTGTATTATCAAACCGGAATCAGAAAGGGATTCGAGAGTACTGTTGACACAAAAAATGACACAAGATTTACCAAGAAAAGAGTTGTTTATAGATGTAGCGAGTGATTAATTAATCTATTGTCTATAAGTTTTTGCACTTATGAATATAACTATTAAAATATCCTAGATTTACTTATACACTGTTGTGTCAACAGTACTTTCGAATCCCGTTCTAATCGCGGTTTGATAATACTTGTCGCGCTCGGCCGCGCAGTAACTTAACTACTGGGGAACTGTCATCAGCTCCTTGTGAAGGCTGTAACCTCTGTCTCCACTGTAAAGTAACTCACTAGCCACGCTGTGTACTTGTCGCGCTCGGCGGCGCAGTAACTGAACTACTGGGGAACTTCCATCCGCTCCTTGTGAAGGCTATAACCTCTGTCTCCACTGTAAAGTAACTCACTAGCCACGCTGTGCACGGCCTCGTCGCGCGCGCGCGCGGCCTCGCGACGCTCGTGCTCGGCGCGCTTCACGTGCTCGCGCAGCTCGCGGCAGCTGCTGTTGTACTTGTCAGTTGCTGAACTACTGGGGAGCTTCCATCAGCTCCTTGTGAAGGCTATAACCTCTGACTCCACTGTAAAGTAACTCACTAGCCACGCTGTGCACGGCCTCGTCGCGCGCGCGCGCGGCCTCGCGGCGCTCGTGCTCGGCGCGCTTCACGTGCTCGCGCAGCTCGCGGCAGCTGCTGTTGTATTTGTCAGTTGCTGAACTACTGGGGAACTTCCATCAGCTCCTTGTGAAGGCTATAACCTCAGTCTCCGCTGTAAAGTAACTCACTAGCCACGCTGTGCACGGCAGTTGCTGAACTACTTTAATTTGTTAATGTGTTCTCTGTAATTTTGATGTCCTCTCTGCTTTATTATGTTACTTTTGGTTAATGTTAATGTACCCATGTATTCTGGTTGCCCTGAAAACCAGCGCCCTGGCTAAAACTTTAACTAGCGGCATATGCTGAGTGGCATCCATTTTGGTGTTGTTTTTAGTTTAAGATGTATTTTAATTTAAGTTTACCTTTTTACACCAAATAAATGAATTCTATTCTATTCTATTCTATTCTAAAGTAACTCACTAGCCACGCTGTGCACGGCCTCGTCGCGCGCGCGCGCGGCCTCGCGGCGCTCGTGCTCGGCGCGCTTCACGTGCTCGCGCAGCTCGCGGCAGCTGCTGTTGTACTTGTCGCGCTCGGCCGCGCAGTTGCTGAGCTGCCGGCGGACGTCGGTCAGCTCTTTGCGGAGGCTTTCGGCCTCGTTCTCCACTGAAATCAGAAGTACATTGATCATCATCATCATCATCATCAGCCTATGTTAGTCCACTGCTGGACGTAGGCCTCTCCTATTAACTATGCGTATAGACGCATTAGGAGGTACATTGATATTGGGCACCTATAGCGAGAATAATGCATTTTAATAGTACATTATTGCAGAGGCCGGGAAAGCGAATTTCGTGGATGAGTATTTTTTGTCGGACGAAGCGAAGCTGAGGCCGACAATTACATACGAATCCACGAAATTCTATTTCCGTCCGAGGCACATATAGGACTTTTCTCCAAACATGCAAGGAAATAAAACAAAATTTATTACAATCGATTAAGTAATTCTTCTTGCAAATTGAATAACAATTGAAAAGAAAAAATCTCTTATGATTCCCGCCTAAACTTTTTTTTAATGCATGGTCGTTCATAAAAAATAGTAACGATATCTATGGTTTCATTAAACCGTACCTACACGACCTGACACACCGAGGCGTTTGTAACTCATGATAGAACGAGACGGCCATAGATTTGATCGCCGTCTCTCGCTCTATCTAGACCAGGCGTTTGGTCGTGGCTTTAGAATTTGGCTGTATGCATTTTTTTCAAAGTCCAAAAGTAGTTTTTAAGAAGTAAAAAACAATACATTAATGGATTTTAGTACAATTTCGCGGCCGCAAAAACTGTACAATAATGAAAATCTTTTTTTTTAATTTGAGCTGGTACATAAGAAGGTACTTCGCGTTTCGTTTTTGCTACATTAATGCGAACATTTCCGAGCATATTGGAGAAAAGAATAGTTTCCAATGTAGTCACAGAAGCAGGACTGGCGATACACGGACCGCTTCTAACAGACGATTTGCATGGGAACTGCACTTTGAGGCTGTACGTAAAGACTAAACCCCCTTATTCATAAAAGTTTGCTAACTTAACAAGCCGCTAATAATTGTTTGTCCCTTTTGCCCTTATGGACACATTGTTAAGACCGAAAGGGACAAACAATAATTAGCGGCTTGTTAAGTTAGCAAACGTTTATGAACAGGGGGTAAGTCCTTTGGGAACATACTCACGCTCTTTCAGCTTCCTAATGGTGTCTTGCAGCAGCGTGCACTGTACGCGGTATCATACTTGAGAGCTGAGCGCAACTCCTGACAGTCACAATTGCTGGATTCATTCACTATGTTAACCCTTGTTCCTAAAGACGAAATCCTCTGAGAACATGTGAGTATCTCTATCAGCTTACTAATGGTGCCCTACTTGTAAGCGTTGTCATACTTGTCATAGCCACCGAGAGATAGGCGCAACTCCTGGTATTCGCAGTTGCTAGTTCATTTCTGTGTCCTGGAAACTTTGAGGCTGTTCCTAAAGACTAACCCCCTTATTCATAAACGTCTGCTAACTTAACAAGCCGCTAATAATTGTTTGTCCCTTTTGCTCTTATGGACACATTGTTAAGACCGAAAGGGACAAACAATTATTAGCGGCTTGTTAAGTTAGCAAACGTTTATGAATAAGGGGGTAACAGTAAAACACTCACGCTCTTTCAGCTTCCTAATTGTGTCCTGTAGCTGGGTATACGCGTTGTCATACTTGTCCTCGGCCAGCGAGAGCTGAGCGCAACTCATGGTATTCGCAGTTGCTAGTTCATTTCTGTGTCCCGGAAACTTTGAGGCTATTCCTAAAGACTAACAGTAAAACACTCAAGCTCTTTCAGCTTACTAATGGTGTCCTGTAGCTGGGTATACGCGTTGTCATACTTGTCCTCGGCCAGCGAGAGCTGAGCGAACTCCTGACATTCACATTTGCTGGCTTCATTCACTATGTTGACCCTTGAGAATGTTCCTAAAGACGAAATCCTCTGAGAACATGTGAGTATCTCTATCAGCTTACTAATGGTGTCCTACTTGTAAGCGTTGTCATACTTGTCATTAGCCAGTGAGAGCTGAGCACAACTTCTGGTATTGGCAGTTGCTAGTTCATTTCTGTGTCCTGGAAACTTTGAGGCTGTTCCTAAAGACTAACAGTAAAACACTCACGCTCTTTCAGCTTCCTAATGGTGTCCTGTAGCTGGGTATACGCGTTGTCATACTTATGCTCGGCCAGCGAGAGCTGAGCGCAGCTCCTGATATTCACATTTGCTGGCTTCATTCACTATGTTGACCCTTGAGGATATTCCTAAATCCTAATCTTCTGAGAACATGTGAGTATCTCTATCAGTATTATCTATTTGTATGCGTTGTCATACTTGTCCTTAGGCAGCGAGAGCTGGGCGCAACTCCTGGTATTCGCAGTTGCTAGTTCATTTCTGTGTCCCGGAAACTTTGAGGCTGTTCCTAAAGATTAACAGTAAAACACTCACGCTCTTTCAGCTTACTAATGGTGTCCTGTAGCTGGGTATACGCGTTGTCATACTTGTCCTTAGGCAGCGAGAGCTGAGCGCAACTCCTGGTATTCGCAGTTGCTAGTTAATTTCTGTGTCCTGGAAACTTTGAGGCTGTTCCTAAAGACTTACAGTAAAACACTCACGCTCTTTCAGCTTCCTAATGGTGTCCTGTAGCTGGGTATACGCGTTGTCATACTTGTCCTCGGCCAGCGAGAGCTGAGCGCAACTCCTGACATTCACATTTGCTGGCTTCATTCACTATGTTGACCCTTGAGGATGTTCCTAAAGACGAAATCCTCTGAGAACATGTGAGTATCTCTATCAGCTTACTAATGGTGTCCTACTTGTAAGCGTTGTCATACTTGTCCGTAGCCAGCGAGAGCTGGGCGCAACTCCTGATATTAGCAGTTGCTAGTTCATTTCTCTGTCCTGGAAACTTTGAGGCTGTTCCTAAAGACTAACAGTAAAACACTCAAGCTCTTTCAGCTTACTAATGGTGTCCTACTTGTAAGCGTTGTCATACTTGTCCTTAGCCAGCGAGAGCTGGGCGCAACTCCTGATATTCGCAGTTGCTAGTTCATTTCTGTGTCCCGGAAACTTTGAGGCTGTTCCTAAAGACTAACAGTAAAACACTCACGCTCTTTCAGCTTCCTAATGGTGTCCTGTAGCTGGGTATACGCGTTGTCATACTTGTCCTTAGCCTGCGAGAGCTGGGCGCAACTCCTGATATTCGCAGTTGCTAGTTCATTTCTGTGTCCTGGAAACTTTGAGGCTGTTCCTAAAGACTAACAGTAAAACACTCACGCTCTTTCAGCTTACTAATGGTGTCCTACTTGTAAACGTTGTCATACTTGTCCTTAGCCAGCGAGAGCTGGGCGCAACTCCTGATATTCGCAGTTGCTAGTTCATTTCTGTGTCCTGGAAACTTTGAGGCTGTTCCTAAAGATTAACAGTAAAACACTCACGCTCTTTCAGCTTCCTAATGGTGTCCTGTAGCTGGGTATACGCGTTGTCATACTTGTCCTTAGCCAGCGAGAGCTGAGCACAACTCCTGGTATTCGCAGTTGCTAGTTTATTTCTGTGTCCTGGAAACTTTGAGGCTGTTCCTAAAGACTAACAGTAAAACACTCACGCTCTTTCAGCTTACTAATGGTGTCCTACTTGTAAGCGTTGTCATACTTGTCCGTAGCCAGCGAGAGCTGTGCGCAACTCCTGGTATTCGCAGTTGCTAGTTCATTTCTGTGTCCCGGAAACTTTGAGGCTGTTCCTAAAGACTAACAGTAAAACACTCACGCTCTTTCAGCTTCCTAATGGTGTCCTGTAGCTGGGTATACGCGTTGTCATACTTGTCCTCGGCCAGCGAGAGCTGAGCGCAACTCCTGACATTTACAATTGCTGGCTTCATTCACTATGTTGACCCTTGAGGATGTTCCTAACGACGAAATCCTCTGAGAACATGTGAGTATCTCTATCAGCTTACTAATGGTGTCCTACTTGTAAGCGTTGTCATACTTGTCCTTAGGCAGCGAGAGCTGGGCGCAACTCCTGGTATTCGCAGTTGCTAGTTCATTTCTGTGTCCCGGAAACTTTGAGGCTGTTCCTAAAGACTAACAGTAAAACACTCACGCTCTTTCAGCTTCCTAATGGTGTCCTGTAGCTGGGTATACGCGTTGTCATACTTGTCCTCGACCAGTAAGAGCTGAGCGCAACTCCTGACATTTACAATTGCTGGCTTCATTCACTATGTTGACCCTTGAGGATGTTCCTAAAGACGAAATCCTCCGAGAACATGTGAGTATCTCTATCAGCTTACTAATGGTGTCCTACTTGTAAGCGTTGTCATACTAGTCTTTAGCCAGCGAGAGCTGGGCGCAACTCCTGGTATTCGCAGTTGCTAGTTCATTTCTGTGTCCTGAAAATTTGAGGCTGTTCCTAAAGACTAACAGTAAAACACTCACGCTCTTTCAGCTTCCTAATGGTGTCCTGTAGCTGGGTATACGCGTTGTCATACTTGTCCTCGGCCAGCGAGAGCTGAGCGCAACTCCTGACATTCACAATTGCTGGCTTCATTCACTATGTTGACCCTTGAGGATGTTCCTAAAGACGAAACCCTCTGAGAACATGTGAGTATCTCTATCAGCTTACTAATGGTGCCCTACTTGTAAGCGTTGTCATACTTGTCCTCGGCCAGCGAGAGCTGGGCGCAACTCCTGGTATTCGCAGTTGCTAGTTCATTTCTGTATCCCGGAAACTTAGAGGCTGTTCCTAAAGACTAACAGTAAAACACTCACGCTCTTTCAGCTTCCTAATGGTGTCCTGTAGCTGGGTATACGCGTTGTCATACTTGTGCTCGGCCAGCGAGAGCTGAGCGCAACTCCTGACATTTACAATTGCTGGCTTCATTCACTATGTTGACCCTTGAGGATGTTCCTAACGACGAAATCCTCTGAGAACATGTGAGTATCTCTATCAGCTTACTAATGGTGTCCTACTTGTAAGCGTTGTCATACTTGTCCTTAGGCAGCGAGAGCTGGGCGCAACTCCTGATATTCGCAGTTGCTAGTTCATTTCTGTGTCCCGGAAACTTTGAGGCTGTTCCTAAAGACTAACAGTAAAACACTCACGCTCTTTCAGCTTCCTAATGGTGTCCTGTAGCTGGGTATACGCGTTGTCATACTTGTCCTCGACCAGTAAGAGCTGAGCGCAACTCCTGACATTTACAATTGCTGGCTTCATTCACTATGTTGACCCTTGAGGATGTTCCTAAAGACGAAATCCTCTGAGAACATGTGAGTATCTCTATCAGCTTACTAATGGTGTCCTACTTGTAAGCATTGTCATACTTGTCCTTAGCCAGCGAGAGCTGTGGCCTATGTCTCGAAAGCTTGTAACTTGTATTACAAACGGAAGTCCTTATCTTATTAATGATGTTAAAAAGAGACTTCCACTTGTATTACAAGTTACAAGCTTTTGAGAAACGGGCCTCTGGGCGCAACTCCTGATATTCGCGGTTGCTAGTTCATTTCTGTGTCCTAGAAACATTGAGGCTGTTCCTAAAGACTAACAGTAAAACACTCACGCTCTTTCAGCTTACTAATGATGTCCTACTTGTAAGCGTTGGCATACTTGTCCTTAGGCAGCGAGAGCTGGGCGCAACTCCTGGTATTCGCAGTTGCTAGTTCATTTCTGTGTCCTGGAAACTTTGAGGCTGTTCCTAAAGACTAACAGTAAAATACTCACGCTCTCTTAGCTTACTAATGGTGTCCTACTTGTAAGCGTTGTCATACTTGTCCGTAGCCAGCGAGAGCTGAGCACAACTCCTGGTATTCGCAGTTTTTTTTTTTTTTATACCACGTCGGTGGCAAACAAGCATACGGCCCGCCTGATGGAAAGCAGTCACCGTAGCCTATGGGCGCTTGCAACCCCAGGGGTGTCACATGGTGTCCTGTAGCTGGGTATACGCGTTGTCATACTTGTCCTCGGCCAGCGAGAGCTGGGCGCAACTCCTGATATTCGCAGTTGCTAGTTCATTTCTGTGTCCTGGAAACTTTGAGGCTGTTCCTAAAGACTAACCCCCTTATTCATAAACGTCTGCTAACTTAACAAGCCGCTATGTATTGTTTGTCCCTTTTGCTCTTATGGACACATTGTTAAGACCGAAAGGGACAAACAATTATTACCGGCTTGTTAAGTTAACAAACGTTTATGAATAAGGGGGTAACAGTAAAACACTCACGCTCTTTCAGCTTCCTAATGGTGTCCTGTAGCTGGGTATACGCGTTGTCATACTTGTCCTCGGCCAGCGAGAGCTGAGCGCGCACCTCCTGACACTCGCGGTTGCTGGTTCATTTCTGTGTCCCGGAAACTTTGAGGCTGTTCCTAAAGACTAACAGTAAAACACTTACGCTCTTTCAGCTTCCTAATGGTGTCCTGTAGCTGGGTATACGCGTTGTCATACTTGTCCTCGGCCAGCGAGAGCTGAGCGCGCACCTCCTGGCACTCGCGGTTGCTGGCTTCTTTCTCTAGGTGGAGCTCTTTGATGCGGTTCTCGAAACGGGCGCAGTCGTCTTCCGCTGCGGCCCTAAAACACGATGGATGTTAGAGAAGGTATATATGGGATTGTAGCGCATTTGTATAAAAGACAAAGAGTACGAAATACGGCGATATGTAGTAACAAATGATTTTTGCTTATTTTATATTATCATGATTCTGTTTAGAGACCAATCTAGAGACACTTCACCCTTTATCAATTATCAGTCATCAGTATTCTGCGATAGATGTAATAGATATTAGAGTAAGTTCTGAAATGTAGTTGTAAACAGTACAGTTAGAAGAATTAAGACCGCCATGACCGCAATCTTCCATAGGCACTGGTCTCACCGCGAGCTACTAAGCTTCGAACTATCGGCTATAAACACGAACAAAAGATACGCACTCCCGTGTAAATAAAAGAGACACGGCGATACTCGCCCAGCTATCAGCTATCACCGCCGTAGTAGCTCGCGATGAGACCAGTGCCATAGAATAGCAATCAAAAAGCTCAATTTACACCTGCAAGTCAATAGCCACTTAATCTTACCCAAAGTTGCGTTTCAAAACTTGCAGGTGTAAATTGAGCTTTTTGATTGCTATTCTGTACCTTTGTTTCAATAACTTGCAGGTATTATCTCGGCTAAAAAGGTCCTTGATGTCACTTACGAGTCTTGATTCGATAACGATCTATGACAACTTACTTAGCCTCCTCAAGACGAGTCTTCAACGCAGCAAGTTCGTCTTTCAACTGGTTTATATGCCCGCGATCCTGTTCGGAGCGCGCTGCGGCGTCCCGTTTCACACGTTCTAGTTTATTCTGCGAACAATCTAGAACGCGCTTCGCTTCCTCTAGGCGTTCTATCAGCGCTTGTTGCTCTTGGTGAGCTGAAAGATGCATCAAGGTATTTATTGAAAGATAAATTATGCTATTTAATTCCATACACCTGCACTGAGCAGCATTTTTGAACCACGATCGACCAATCGAGAAGCGTCTTGTTGGCTTTTGGTCCCAAGCAGTCGATCACCATATACACAAGTAGGTAGCCATTGTAGTTAATGGAATTTCTGTGTTCATTTATATACACAGAATACGAAAACGACTGCAAGTTTGATTAGCTACAGGTAAACAGAATTCTAATTCAAATTGAACCGTTGACGTTATTTTTTTTTTTTCAGCCATAAACAGAGTTTGACCGTGTGACTGGGGGAGCTTATACATGGAATTAAACAAGGAACCATCGTGTTATCCGGAATGATATAAGACATAAGTGCAAGGTCATGGAGCAGGCCACTACGGCCCGTACATAGGTACTACGGTCGGCTCCAAAATCAAGTTAACAATTTTGAACCTTTTGCTTTGGACATACGTTTTAAAATGTAAACATATTTTCATCACACCTGTTCAGTAAGTGCGCCAATGCGCTGTGGCGATGCGCGCCGTAGATGCGTCATTACGCTCTAGGGCAATCAAGGATTTTCATACAACATTACGTTGCACTAGCGCCGTGATTTCTGTTATAAGAATGATAAATTTAAGTCATCCCTGATTTTGAGAAATGATCTAGACCATTTTAGAGTAGTTTTGTGAAAATATATTGTTTTATTTACTTTTTTGCCTCATAGGTGTGATGAAAAACATTGAATGTATGTATGTATAAGCTTTATTGTACATTAGAACAGAAATACAGGAAACACAGACAAAAACAATTTGATACAACAAAGGCGAACTTATCCCTTTCAGGGATCTCTTCCAGTTAACCTTTGAGGAAATGAGAAATGAACAAGCAACGGTGAAAGACAAATATAAAATGTACATTTACTAACTTAAATTTTGAAGTATAATTTTGTATTCGCATTGTTGATATATAAAACCGATAATAATATCTACACAAACACTAAATATAAATACATAATAATATAGTTAAATAATAAATAAATATAGAAACATATAATATATATCAAATAATAAATAAATATGTAAAAACACAAAGGATCCACCATAGTTAAGGATTGGTATTGGAAAGCCACAACTTCTTCAGCCTCTCCTTGAGTGATGCTACAGATTGCGACTGCCTTACAGATACCGGCAACTCATTCCACAGATTGACGGCATGGACAGTAAAAGATCTTTTGTAACTTCGTGTCTTGCAGGATGGAAAAGCAAGAGAAAGGTTGGCGCTCGAACGCAAGCGGTGACCGCTACCCGAGGCCAGAAAACTAAAATTCTCTGATAGATAAGAAGGAGAAGCAGGATTAAATAACACATTGAAAAGCAATGACAGGATATGAACATCTCGACGACGACGGATCGGAAGCCAGCCGAGCTGCTTACGGAACTGGGATATATGATCAAACTTACGCAAACCGAAAATATATCTGATACATAAGTTTTGTAAGCGTTCGAGTTTGTCAAGTAGCTCCTCTCTGAGATCCACAAGGACTATATCTCCATAGTCTAATAAAGGAAGCAAAAGCGAACGAGTTAGTGTGATTTTAGTTTGAACAGGGAGGAAGTTTTGGAGACGTCTTAAGGAGTGCATAGAAGCAAAAAGTTTTTTACTAGTATCTGTGATATGTGCTGTCCAACTTAAGGTTTGATCCATGATGATACCTAAGTTCTTGACTGTACAGGAGAAAGGAATAGTCACTCCGTCAAAGCGTAATTCGGGTACCACCAACTCCGGCAATTTAGCCACAAAATGAGGACTACCTATAACAATCGCCTGCGACTTTTGCGCATTTACCCCTAAGCCATTGTTATACGCCCACTTACGAATGGATTCAAGGTCGCGGTTGATTTTGCTAACCAGAGAAGGAAATTCATCAAAACTAGCCGCTGCATAAATCTGCAAGTCGTCCGCGTAAAGATGATAGCTAGAACTTAGGGACTCAGTAATACCATTAATAAATATGTTGTGTGTGCCACGGGCGGTACAAGAATTATGATTTTTATTTACCGCCCTTAATACACAATGTACTATTATAGGCTTGATTGTACATATACTGACCCATAATTAGTGCTTGCTGTTTATCGCTCTCAGCTCGCAACATAGCTTCATCATGTTGAAGGATCAGCTGGTCGCGTTGTGCTAGGAGTTTCTTCTCTCGCTCGCGCGCGCCTGCATCGCTGGCTTCCTTCTCACTCGTTAGCGCTGCTATCGTTTGGGATAGCTTTTGCTCGAGCGTTTGACGTAGTTGTTCCTGTAGAATGCATGACATGGTAGGTACAATAAGTGATATAGAACGTAATTCCGCTGTTTCGTTACGTTAATTATATTAATTTGAACATATTTAGTTTACGTAACTAGGGTTGAACGTGAAAATAATAATGATGAGCAAGAGGTAGGAAGGATAAAATTTATCTTATGACAAGTATTAACGGGTGTCATTTAATAACCTGGTATACGTTCGTACCAGCTTTCATAAAATGTTATATTCTGAGTTTTTGCAATTGACAAACTTCGCACATAATTTTTTTACAAAAAGATCCATATTGTCGCTATAATTACTCAACCTTGTATCAGCTACAACAATAAATTCAAGGAAATGTCACCTTTCTTTCATTCGGAATACGGGTGTTTTTTTATTAAATGAGTATTGAAGATACGAGTTTGAGTAGGTAAGTATAGCGACAATATACTATTTTCTTAAAATAATATTTTGAACAAAAAGGGCTGTGTAAGGAATAGTGTGTGAAGCACAGCGCTGGCACACGGTAGCAACATGCTGAGATGAGGCCATTTCGTAACATGCACTTTTTTATTTGTATTTTTTTTTAATTTCTGTATATTGGGCTTATGTTTGTTACGAATAAATGTATTTCTACTTCTATTTTCTATAATTTCGCTTGTTCGTTAAATCAATAAAAAATGGAAATGCGACTTTATTGAATTCATGAAAGTTTTAAATTTCATTGAAGTGGAGTGTACATTGTATGTACATTGGGCCTTACGAGATAAAGGATAAAGAAAACTATTTTTTTTATTTATTTATTAGGTAAAGTCCATTTCAAATACGAAGGCCCGATTCCAATTGACAAAGCCATTAGGCGTCAACAATAGGATCAGTGATAGCAAAAGATACCGGGCCAGACACTTTTGTGGCGTTATATTTTATGCATACATCGGTTAACACGTTCGCCTCCGGTACTGTTTCACTAAGTGCTTATACTATGCCGATCGAAATTATCTGATAGAAATCCTATGCCAGTGACACGCATGTGTGACCGAAACGATTGTACTCCTATGCCGGTGACACAGCACTGTGTCAAAAACGTTCGTATTTCAATGCCACTGGCATAGGAGTGAGAACTTGATTAATGCTAGTGGCATAAGAATAAGATTACTTTGATCACGTATGTGTGTCACTGGCATAGGAGTACAGTTTTTTCGGTCACATATGTGTGTCACCGGCGTCGAACGTGTTAACGACACGTGCCAATTTGTAGTGGACCAATTAAATGACAAAAGTTTCGAGTGGCATCGGGCCTTCGTATTTGAAATGGACTATACCTTTTCTTCTTTAAGCTTGGTGATGTTCTCGGCCGTGGTGCGGTTGATATTGGAGATGATGCTCTGGTACTCGGCCTCTTTCTTGCCCGACGACTGCTGCATGGAGCTTCTGGTTTCGCGCAGTTTGCGCTCGGTGCTCTCCAGCTCTTTGGTGAGGCGAGCTATTTGGCCTGATGATGAGAGCGGTTAGTTTAGATTGCTTTATTAGAATATATTAGGGTGCAGCTTCACTGACGCGGAACTGTGGGAGCTCGGCCAATGAGACCGCATCAGTGTTTCGAATTTTGAATTTGAAGAATGTAATTGGTCAATTTTATATTTCTCCGCTCCGCTCCGCGTCAGTGGACCCGCACTCTTATAGTTGGGAACTATAGTTGTTCAAACTACCGTTGGTGACGTCGCCGTTGGCCGTGGGATGACGGCAGTAAGAATACATTTTTGTCATCTCCCCAACTCTTCCCGCGGGTGTCGTAAGAGTCAACAAGGGATTAAAATGTCACTGACCATTATTTGATAGAATATTGATGACGGCAGTAGCCATCCGCTTTCTCAGCGTGCCATTTATGGAAATTTACGTCTTAATGTGACTATACCGCATAGGAGTTAATAAGAGAGGCCTTCGTTCAGCAGTGGACTGAGTTAGCCTGATGACGTTGTCATGTTTTTGTTCAAACCGGTATGTTCGCCATACATCGAAGTTTATCTACCTACATCCGAGATAATTCCAAAGACCACAAACCATAGAAGAGAACCATAAAGGTATGGTTCTCCTGCTGAACCATGGCATCCTGCAGGTCTCGGTCGAGCTTGGCGCGCCGAGCCTCCGCGTCGTCCAACATGTTGGCCGTGTCGAAGAGCACTGCTTCTACAACGTCTTTGATCGCACGGACACTAGCTAGCTGCTCTAGAATATGCTGGTAGTCTTTGTCTGGCGACTGAGGGCGTTTTCTTCAAGAGGGCTCTTCCACTCTTACCAGGCGCTAACTAGTGAGCGCCACGGAGATAGCACTAGCCTCACAGTTACTAGTATCCATAGTGTTGAACCAATCCGTTCGGTCTTGAGCTTCATGTTTCATCTCACTTAAAATTTTTCTGTTGTGTTCCTATTTTTCTAAAAAAATCTCGCTACTTCCTGAACTTCTGTAAAGACTACAAACCTTTATGGTTCTCCTGCTGAACCATGGCATCCTGTAGGTCTCTGTCGAGCTTGGCGCGCCGAGCCTCCGCGTCGTCCAACATGTTGGCCGTGTCGAAGAGCACTGCTTCTAGAGCGTCTTTCTCGGCGCGGACGCTGGCTAACTGCTCTTGGAGATGTTGCTTGTCTTTGTCCAGGCTGTCTATTAATATCTGTGGATAAAATATAGTATTCAAGGAATTGAACAACAGGTAGGAAGGATAAGGGCCCGTTCACACGGCATCCTGTTTTGTCGGATCTACTAACTATCGGATCCTGTGAAGCCGTGTGTTCACATGGCCGTCCAAGCCGTGCAAGCATTGAAATACCATTGCCACTAAACGGGATCCGGCATTATCGGATAGATTAGTAGCCGCAAAATCGGATAACACTTTTTGCCGGAACCGTTTTTTTGCCGGATTCTGCAAACGGATGCCCGTGTGAACGCTTTGAAATGCTATTGCGAGTAAATCGGATCCTACAAAAAAACAGTTATCGGATGTCTCCGTGTGAACGGGCTCTAAATTGTCATCATCATCATCATCATCATCATCATCATATCAGCCGAAAGACGTCCACTGCTGAACATAGGCCTCTCCCAAAGATTGCCACAATGACCGGTCCTGCGCCACCCGCATCCAGCGGACTCCTGCGAC
>JALPQI010028304.1:0-13509 GCA_025490895.1 Thaumatotibia leucotreta | reverse complement strand
ATTCAGCCCGTAATGATTACAGCATAAAAATAGAAGAAGATAAGTGATTTGACATGTAATACTAGTATAAAAATAGAACATACCTATTCAGACCAATTTTTCCATTATTTTTCCTTGCCTAGAGTCTCCCACTTAGCGGTGAAATTTTCCGTCACACGTCTGCTTGTTTATCACGAACAACTACTATACAAAACGTTACTACATAGTATACATACAAATAGGCTTATATCTTGTTTAGGTATATAATAAAATAACACTAAAGCACAATTAACGCACTCTCAATATTTTACTGTTACTGTATAAAACACCACGTCTTGGATCAAAAAGTTAAGAAAATACAATGGTATAAATAGAGTTAACAGTATTTTAATATACATAGTTTATTTCTTTTTACTTTTTTTTATAATTAGTTTATTAATTTCATAAGCAATAGGTATAGGTACGTGTATTTATTTATACCTACCTAATATTACCTATACACAGTGGCAGACGAAGAAACCCAATAACTTTAAGAGTGCACCTATTTCTGAGGTCGTAAGAAGTAAAAAAATTTACAATGAACCTATGTCGAAATATAACTTTTTTGTGCGTTTCTAAATCAAAAGTTTATTTTGTATACTACCTACTACTATGGTTGTGGCTAGTACCTTCGTGTAAAAATAAACAATGAAAGCTTCAAATATATTGTGAAAGTTTGAAATAAAAAACAAGATCCGAATAATATTTCCAAAACATGTAATATACAAACCTGCTTCCTATTTTAAGATATTTTTCTACATTTTCAAAACTATACAATTTATTTACATAAATTAAATCTAATCTAACTAACTACTATATCTAAGATTGGCCCTTGTGGCATTGTACCGAGGATGCTAGAGGTAATGTTAATAAAATATAATATTACGCAGTAATGCACTTCAAAGCTAAAATACTGGTCACCCAACACAAACGTTACGTGGACGGCTTTATGCACCGCGTCCGCTGGCGCGCCGCCAGTGCTGGCGACCTCTCGCATACCTTCTACCTGTTTTTCTTTTAATTTCTTCGCGCATATCTCTCTCTTTAGCGCTCGTAAATTGCTTCGCTTGAGTTGGCACTTAGTGTGTGTGATAGCGAGAAAATGGATCTTTTTGAACGATCTTGTTAGTGGTGTTTTTTAAGAGACTTAAGAATTTCTTTCAGAATTTCAATGTACTTACTTATACTGTTGTCTCCTGTTAAAACTGTGTATCAATCGTAAAATGTATAATTTAACAAAGGGTTATAATATGTATGATTGTTTTTAGATTATTTGACAGGGATCTACAGGGTGTAAGTCTAATACGGGCGAAGCTCTTAATGGGTATTAGTTTACGACATAATAAGTACATTCAAATAACTTTTACTTAAAATAAGAGCAACAAAATTTTCCATTCAAAATAATTCGACGCGCAATGTAGAGCAACATACGCGAGTTAAACACTCGTTGACAGCTAATTTCAAAAGCAGATGACATAACTGCCATATCAACAATAACAAATGTTCGTACCTACATTGCTGCTCCGATAATCTTAAAAAAATTCTGTGGGGTCATAATTAAGAGTAATTTTGAAAAAACCTTGTAATCCATGATCACACTAATGAATCCCATGCCTGGTTTAATTGATCGCCCGTATTAGATTTACACACTGTATATCAAGCCACATTACTACGAGATGTTATTTTCCAGAACGAAGAAAAGGTAAAATATTTGAGGAATAATTACAGTTTATAAAATATTTATTAGTACCAGTATGTACCAGTAAACAGGTGCCTCTTTTATGAGCTAGTGGGTCAGGTCGAAACTTTAGAGGGTCATCTGTACAAAATACGCACTTGCGAAAAGGAAATCACGTCGATTTAAAATACTGCCTTCGACCATGCTTTAATATTTATCGATACTCGTTTGGAATTAGTTACTCGTCGCACTTGTACTGTAATGTATCCTATTGTTATTAAATAGGTTGATAAAAATGTATGGGTAGGCAAGGTCAACAATAAAGCAATTATTACAAAAAACAAATTTCAGTGCAATCTGTCATCATTTATGTGACATTGAACTTACAAAATGACCTATTATTAACATGTATAACTAATCACAGCGACATAATAAAATGGTCACTTAATTATGCCGTCTTCGCTGTCACACGAGCAAGAACCTCGTGTCAGGGTTCAAGTCAAGTTAGACTCGAGACAATGTCAACATCTAGTAACAAAACATTTCAAAATTAAACTTTGGTAAAGGTGCATTCAGACCAAGCGAACATTCGCTATTCTAACCTCCCACTCTACGAAATTCGATCGTTACACAAAACGTGATTGGTTGATTTCGTAGAGCGGGGGGGGATAGAACAGCGAATGCTCTTTTGGTCTGAACGCACCTTAACAATGTGCAATACTTCTAATTTAAGATCTGGAGGGTTACCATGACGTACTAATGCAATTCAGTTTAGGTTCAGGGAAAGGAACAGTGATATTATTATAAGACTCGTATAGCCTTGTCCCTTTCTCTCGACCTAAACTGAACTGCATTAGTACGTCAAGGTAACCCCTCTTGGGGCTATTATGATCTCTTAAATGCGATTCAGTTTTGGTTCGTCTTGTCAGTTTTTGAGAGTTATTCTATGGAACCTATGATAAGGTCAATAGGGCTTGTGATGTGGGCACCAAGCGACGATAAAAATAATAGATAGGATATAGGTACAGGATATATATTAATAAATAATGAAATACATACACAGCCACAACCAAGAATCAAATATTTGTGATAAATAAATACACAAATAATTCTCTCGCCGAGATTTGAACCCGAGACCTCCAGCTTTGTAGGCAGGATCACTACCAAATGGGCTACGGAGGCTGACAAAAACAATAAATTCACAAAAAGATGTCTTCACCGGAATTCGAACCTAGAACTTCAGATTCGCAGTCAGGTCAGGGTTAATACCGACTGACCTATAGAAGCAGTTAAGGGTGAAGACACATACACTAGCATGCGTACGCATTTTGTCTACTATATACGCCTCTATAAGGACATTTCCAAGTGCGTTATAGAGGCGTCGGGTGACCAGAGGGCTTGCCAGTATTTCGCCCAAAGACTTACCCCCTTATTCATAAATGTCTGCTAACTTAACAAGCCGCTAATAATTGTTCGTCCCTTTTGCTCTCATGGAAACATTGTTAAGACCGAAAGGGACACACAATTATTAGCGGCTTGTTAAGTTAACAGACGTTTATGAATAAGGGGGTTAGAATGAAATGCAAATTCCACGAGAAAGTCTACTTTGTCGGGAACGTGACGGCTATGACAGCTACCTTAGAAATTTATGGAAAGTGTGAGAATTCTCTATAAATACAAACACCCAGTTATAAAATTAAGATACACCAAAAATTTTATTCGTAACTTTCTTAGATTTACGCGAAGTACGGCGTCACGTACCGGACATTCTCGTGGAATGCACCCTTAGCATAGCAGGCGCTTTGCGGCAAGGCAGCCAACCTTTTGGGCACTCTACCTCCCCAGCAAGACCTTGGCCAATGTTTTATTTATAATTTATTTTTAAGTTTTTAACGGTGATGTACCTATTTTTTATTTGTCTCCAGAAAATTGTCGTTTAGTATGAGTCCGCGTCTAGCTTTCCGCACGCATACGCATGCTTTTGCTTTTCATACGAAACTCCCAATTTTAGTAGAAAAAGTGCGTACGCATGCTGATGTGTCTTTACCCTAAAACTTTACCCTATGAGTAGGGCTGCCAACTGTCCTGCTATATGCGGGTCGTCCCGTTTCTGGGTCCCTAAAGTATGGGTGCTTACGCAATAAGTGCTTACGCAATTTAGGATTTTGAGGAAAGGTTGCCGATAGCTGGAGGCGCTAGGCAATATTAATAAAGTGTTCAAAATAAATAATTTAGAGCTCGCAGGAGACTTACCTTTGAATTATGAGATGCAGCGGTCTTGAGTATAATTATATTCGTTGTATCTCCAGGCGGGTGTGGTTACGGCGGCGGTAACACTTTATGGCGACGCTTCCTCTAATTTGCGGCTTTTAAAACGGAATCTTACACGAAATCTTCCGTTTGCGTTGACAAAATGATATAGACTGACTTTTCTGTTTTTTTGACGTATTAAAGAGAATGAATGTAGGTGGCCAGCAAGTCACCTTGTAATGGCAACATATCCCATAGGTTAATTATTATTTCTAGAGATATATCTTCTTACTTATGACAATGGAACACACCAAATGATGGACACACTTTCTAAAACATAACGTAATAAAATAACATTGCATTTCTTTATCTTATGAAAGACAATGCGCATGTCTAAGGAACAAACCCATTAAGACCCTGTCTATTTTTTTAGACGGAATAAACTTTTCCGCTTTTGAATTCCACAGAATCGCCCAGGACCACTTAAACATGTGGAAACGATTACAACCAAAGACGCTTGACTACAAGGCACAATAACAACATCGTAGCGTCAGACAAGGAAAGCGCCACATGCTGCCAAAGGTGTGACAGAGAGGCTAAATCAACCCCGGATACCTATCTACGTGACGCTCGCCGCCCCGCCATTTTGCAACTAAAAGATCTACGATGCGTTTGCGCAGTTTTCGAAAGTCAAATCCTTATATCAATGTTTATAAAGTCGGAAATAGATATAAGTAGCGATAAGATAATATTGTAAAGGTTTTCTTTAGGGAAATGTGTAGTGTATGGAGGACACTTCGATTGCAGCCGGGAAGAATGCGGGTCGCGCAGTTCTGTAACAGTTTCGATATTTTTGGAATATTATTAGATTAATGATCTAAATCGTACATTAGAATCAGTGGTTGCCGATCCAGTATTCACAGCTAAGTGTTTTATTACCAATTGTGTCGTGTGTATTCTAAATAATATATGTAAATCATATTTCATTAATTAAATTGGTTCAAATAATATAGGTACTATAACGTACTTTGTAAATAATTGGTTACATTAATATTGACCACTTTTATGATAATAACTGAGTACACACGACATACCTTTTATGATTGTTTTTATTGTCCTTGTGTGATATTTGTGTATAGAATTATAATATTGTGTTGGGTTCGATTCCCGATATTTAAATACCTAAAACTTGAATAAGTGATTACCTATGACATTGTTGTACTTTTATGTCATGATCGGAGATTGTGCGTCACAGTGTAGATCAGTAATGTCTTACTGATCCATTTATGTGTTGTTCTATAACCACTGTGTATAATTTAACATTGTGATTATCAGATTATGACTGATACTTAATCATGGTAATATTTAAACGAGTTCGATCCTCGTTCAATTGATATTAGCCAAAGAATCTTATATTGGATTGTTTTACAGGCTGAGATATTGTGGACACTTAATGTTGATGTCAATGTAATATATAACAGACTTATTTCCGTGTGTTTGGAGTCCTTAAATATAATTGAATATTCTGAGTGTTATATTATAGGTACATTATTGTCTTGGAATTTTCATTCAAGAGGTTGTATTTGTAATTAATGTTACGGTGTAATGTAATAATTATTATTATTTACTTAGCATAAATAATACTTGCTTTTGCCAGGTTTTTCTGGGTTTCCCTGGTTTTAGCAAAATATATTGAATTATGTTCCCAGAAAAGGAAGGTGTTTAGGTGCTTTTGCTTTGTGTAAATTTAAAGAAGTAATTTTATTTGGTATGATAGTAATTGTTAATTTTCGTAATAGTCTAGTAATCTTTAATAAGGTTAAAGATTTTGTTATGTATTTAAAACTTAATAGATCGAATAGGAACACACCTTTCCTTACTAATTTGCGATAATATATTTAAATTTTATAAATCGCCATGTGACTTATCAATCAATACCCCTACTTACCTCAGACCTTACTTATTACTAAGCAATTATTTTCACAACTATTTGATTCCCTTAAGAAATAAAGTCGAGCCCGAATTAAATACACGTCAGATACCATTACAACCTGCTGACTATGAAAGAAAATAGTTTAGGCCGAAAAGGAATTTAGCGCACTAGCGCCACCATGCTCCCGGCCTTGAAATGCGGTGAATTTCAAGTATGGGGTGATCTAAAGCGGTAGATTAAGTAAAGCGGTAGAATATATATAAAGCGGTATGATAATTAAAGCGGTATAATATATATAGCGGTATGATAATTAACTAATAATGATTATGAAGCGGGATGAAAAAATGATGAAGTAGATTACTGAGATGGCAACGGATAAAGCTTTACAAGAGGGCGTTTAAATAACCCTCCAGGGGTTTTTACAGTAGCAACCCGAACAATTCCATCAGGCCCAGGATGGACGGCAGTAATTATGCCTCGTGGCCAGTGGAGGGGTGGTACGTCATCATCACCCATCAGTACAACCGTACCTTGTACAACCGGACAGTCAGGAGTACACCATTTGTTACGGACTTGCAACGTATGTAAAAACTCTAAACGCCACTTTTTCCAGTAGGAATGTACAATTGTTTCCAGCAATCTTTTCCTATTGTTAAGGTTCCGACATTCAGTAGACAGGTCAGACGCGGGCAAATATTGAAGCGGGGTGGACATTAAGAAATGAGCGGGCGTCAAAATCTCTGGATGCGGATCCAAAGACAAAACACTGAGCGGGCGAGTATTAAGTATGCATTCAATCTGCACGAGCACTGTCAGCAGCTCTTCATATGTTAGAATCTGTGACCCTATAACACGATATAAATGTGTTTTTACGCTCTTTATATTTGACTCCCACATGCCGCCGAAATGCGGTGCACGAGGAGGAATCATTTTCCATTCAATGCGGTAATTACTACATTCGCGGTTAAGTTTACACTTAAAGTCTGCGGAGCGGAAAAGATTATACATCTCATTTAGTTGAGATTTAGCGCCGACAAAATTTGTCCCGTTGTCCGAATACAGACACGATACGGGACCTCGACGGGAGATAAACCGTTTAAAGGCTGCTATAAAAGCGTCTGAAGTTAAATCTGACACCAATTAGATGTGCACTACCTTTGTAACGAGGCACACAAATAAGCATATATAAGCCTTTTGTGCGTGTTGACCACGACGGCGACAAAGCGTGATACGAAGGGGGCCCGCGTAGTCGACACCGGTGTGAACAAACGCTTTAGCTTCTTGTATACGACAAGAAGGCAGGTCAGCCATCTTCGGAACTAGATGGATTGGATTGACACGAAAACACGAATTGCATTTATGCAGTCGGTTTCTAATCACGGTACGTGCGTCAAGTATCCAAAAGCGTTGGCGAATAATTGACATCAACAGACCTGCGCCTGTATGACAATTCACAGCGTGATAGTGGTCAATGATTAGATTCACTACATGATCGCGCTTAGGGAGCACGACGGGGTGTTTCACCTCGAAAGGCAGATCAGCATTCGACAGGCGACCTCCAATACGCATAACATTTCTGTCATCAATGAATACTGACAATTTGACGAGTTTGCGGGACGGTAAAATATTATTTTTAATTCGAGTAATATCATCTTTGAAGTGAACTCTCTGCACGGCAAGTATTAAAGCGGTTTCAGCGATTTCAAGATTTTTTATTGTTTCAGCAGGGTTCAATCTTTTTATGAAACGAAGTATATAAACAATCGTTTGCAGCAATTTATTCCAAGAAGAAATGCGTTGCGCCAAATCATACAGTACCGACGACTCCTGTTGCACGATAGTTGTCAATGCAATAGTTTTATGTTCTGGCAACTGATCGGCTGCCGTGCAATGAAATGGATTAATAGGCCATTGGTTTGGAGCATTTCCTAGCCATGAGGGCCCATTCCACCACAGGTTATGAGCAATTAATTGCGACGGCGTCAACCCACGAGATAAGCAATCGCTTGGGTTTTCAACTCCAGAAATATGATAGAAGTTGTCAGGTGACACATTTTCCTGACATTGCGCAACTCGATTACTAACGAATACCGACCATCTATGCGGAGATGATTTGATCCAATTGAGTGCGATCGTAGAATCAGAAAACGCGAAAATTTCCTTAATAGGAATACGAGCGAGGTAGGTATCTTGCACGATTTTAATCAACTTTGTCATCAAAACAGCGGCACAAAGTTCTAAACGGGCAAGTGTAGTCACTTTAGCCGGTGAAACTTTGGACTTTGAGCATAAAAGCTTCACAGTAGTGTTACCAGCTGAATCTGTCACATGTAAGTAGATGACACAGCCATATCCATTGAGACTGGCATCACTAAATCCAACTATCCGACAATCACTGGAGTCAGCGAAAACTCCAATATGGCGCGGAATCTTCAACGTTGATAGCAATGGGAATTCTTGTACCAATACAGAGTAATTCTTAATTATATGCTCTGGAGGAGTCGAATCCCACTCGACTTTACTAAGCCAAAGTTCCTTAATAAGCAGCTTTGCGTATAATACGACAGGCGCTACTAAACCAAGCACATCAAACAAGCGAGCTACGGTAGATAGTATAATTCGCTTGGTACACTTCCCTCCAGCGGGCGGGGATGTAGTCACAAAGAAAGTATCATTAGAGGGTTCCCAAGACAATCCTTATACCTTAGCGACATTTTGTTGGTCGTTAAATTCGACACAAGCGCGGTGAGAGTCAGGAAGACTCTGTAAAAGTGCGGTTGAATTGCTGGACCACTTGACTAAATCAAATGCGCCAGCTTTAAAAAGAGATATTAACTCTTGCGATAAACGCGTAGCGGTTTCTTCATTTATGCACGAATGGACTAAATCGTCCATGTACAGTTGAGAACTAGCGAGGGCTGCTGCTTCAGGGTACTGAAGACCTTCATCCAAGCAGAGCTGCTTAATAGTGCGCATGGCCATATATGGACTTGATTTAAGCCCAAAAGGGACACGTGTAAATTGAAAGGTGCGAATTTGCTCTGTTTCATGAAAACGAAACAAAATTTTCACGAATTTATAATCGTGCGGCGGCAAGCAAACTTGCATATACATTTGGCGAATATCTGAAGTCATAGCAACTGGAAACAGGCGAAAATTCAATAACAGAGTGATAAATCTGCCTGTAGATTTGGACCAGTGTGCAAGACGTCATTGAGCGATTGTCCTGAATGCGTTTTGGCACTCGCGTCCAGGACAATTCTAACGCGAGAAGTTGCCTTTTCGGGCCGAATTACTGCATGATGAGCTATAAAATAGCCCTCATCAGTGTCTTCGGAATCAGGAACTTCGACAAGATAATAATTTTTCATATAATCGGTAATGACTTTATTGTAGTCATCACGAAGGGTGGGTATTTGCTTAAATTTCCTTTCCAGGAATAGCAACCGGCGATGAGCAACAGCTCGTGAATTGCCTAATTCTGACACATCCTTAGCAAAGGGTAAGGCAACAGTGTATCTGCCTTCCTCATTGCGGGTAACAGAATTGGCATATAAGTTTTCACACTCAGTCTCTTCAGGACTAAGGAAGCGTTTATACGGGATCTCTTCTAATTCCCAAAATTTATTTAGAGTTGACTCAAGGTCACTGTGAACCAAAGCGGTGAAGCAATTGAAATAAGCATTGTCCTGCAGAATATAATCACCATTCTGAGGATAATCTCCCATTAATACATAGCCAAACGTGGTTTGGCAAGCGGGGGGAGCACAAGACCCAGGAGACACTATCACGTTCCCCAAATATATGTAAGGGAAAAGCTGGACTCCTAACAAGAGATCGACATTGCCTGGAATATTCCAAGTCACGTCTGCGAGAGGTAAGTTTGCAATGGCTACTAAGTCGCATTTGCTAGTTTCAATAGGGACCTCGGGAAGCGGGCTTGTTATACAGTCTACTACTATTGCGCGTATGAAGTATCTGCAATTTTGATGAAAGCGCGATTCAACGGTTAGATAAACATATCCGTGTACCGGGCGTGACATTTTACAAACGCCATTAATATAGGAATTAGTTAGCGGTATCACTGGCAAATTAAGTGACCTGCAACAATCCAGTGTAATCAAATGGTTTTGAGCACCGTTATCAATCATACTTCTTACTATCAACCTACCATCACCATCATGACATCTGACGTATACATGGGCAGTGGCTAGCAGTATTGCAGATTGAGGATTTGACACTGTCAAAGAAACCGAAGCAACTCCAGGAGGCTGCGTTGCAAGCACATCAGATGTTGTTGCCATATTACTAGGCAAATACGGTACAATAGCAGAATTTACTACTCGCGGGGTGCATGCACAATTTGGACATGCATTTGGGATACCTGCATCTCGCGAAGACGGACCAGCGTGTATAGCGGGTGCGGAAACTAATGGCGTATCATTATGAACATTAGCAAGTAGCTGAGTCGACTTGAGATCCGCGGAAGCAACCTTGCCCGCTTCGAAATGCAAGAGCGTATGATGACGCCTTTGACAAACGTTGCAAGTGTGACGCGAGCTACATTTAAGAAGCGTGTGTGACGTACTAAGACAGTTAACACAACCATGTTTGCTTTTAATTAATTCATATCTTGCTTGCGGAGAAGTCATGTTTTTAAATTTCGCACAAGAGTACAAATTCGAATGATCCTTTTTATTGCACAATACACAAGCTTGATCATTATTCGCGGAGCTTGCAGCGACGTTGCTGCTGGCTAAAAATGCCTTATATGTAGTTTTAGCGGGTTGAGCTGGTGTATTGACAATTGGTTTGCTGACCGTACTACTGTTGGATCTTTCCAAAATCTTCACTTGATCTTGTACGAATGAAACAAATGAACCATATTTAGGAAACTCCTCGTCCCGAATGGTCATTTCAAAGTTTTGTAAAACCTGTGAGTCGGTTTTTATTAAAGCGCAGTTCAAGAAAATAAAATCCGTTAAATCCGGAATTCCTAACTGCTTCAGTGCAGCAATGGACGCGGAATACTTCTCAATTAAGTTGTTAAGACTGCTGGAATTAAATGTGCATGGCTTAAGATCAAGCACATTATTCAGGTAATAAGTACCTAAGGCGCGTTTATCCTGATATTTTTTGACAAGACTGTCCCAAATTATGGAGTACGTTTCACCATTAGGCACTATGCCAGCAGTTAATTTCAAAGCGTTGTTATTCAATTTGCTGACAAGATATTGCACACGTTGCGAGTCAGACAACTGGTTATTATTATGAATATTAGCCTTAAATGTTTCATAAAATATTGGCCAATTTTCAGTCCGGCCATCAAAGGACGGCAGTTCGATAGGCGGGAGTTTGACAGCTCGGAACCCGTCGCCGCGGCTCGCAGATGAGGTAGCTTGCGGGGATGTTTTAGAAATATTATTGCGAGCGCGCTTTATTCGCGAATACATATCCTCGAACGAATCTAAGGCGGCGTAATCGGGGTCAGAGCCAGGAATTAGTGACATTGTACATTTATTAATGTCGTCAAGAATCGCTTCGAAATTCGAACGCAGATCGTCGATTGTTTCGCTATCAGCCATGAAAGCTTCATTACTTCGTGATTCGAAATTCGATATTTTTTTAGACGCATCGTAAATTCGAGAAACACGTTCGAAAATCTTTTCTTCCTTAGATTTTAATAACTTTATTTTATTTTCTAATTCAGATTTTGACATATTGACAGCATAAAATGCAAATGTCAAATTCTAAACATATGAAAATCAAAAACAAACAATATGAAAGCGGAAAAAATATGAAATGAGCGGTTTAAATATACGAAATGCGTATGAATATGTCTGTGCCGACCAAATTACGTCGACCACAGACGAGCGGTAAATGAATATGTCTGTGTCGACCAAAAATTACTTCGACTACAGACGAGCGGTAAATGAATATGTATACGCGGTTCAATTACGGGTTCGAAGGACCAAAAAATGCTTACGCAATAAGTGCTTACGCAATTTAGAATTTTGAGGAAAGGTTGCCGATAGCTGGAGGCGCTAGGAAATATTAATAAAGTGTTCAAAATAAATAATTTAGAGCTCGCAGGAGACTTACCTTTGAATTATGAGATGCAGCGGTCTTGAGTATAATTATATTCGTTGTATCTCCAGGCGGGTGTGGTTACGGCGGCGGTAACACTTTATGGCGACGCTTCCTCTAATTTGCGGCTTTTAAAACGGAATCTTACACGAAATCTTCCGTTTGCGTTGACAAAATGATATAGACTGACTTTTCTGTTTTTTTGACGTATTAAAGAGAATGAATGTAGGTGGCCAGCAAGTCACCTGCTGACTATGAAAGAAAATAGTTTAGGCCGAAAAGGAATTTAGCGCACTAGCGCCACCAATGGGTCCCGCAAAGGTTTCACGCGGGACGCCAGTTGTTCCGCTTTCCAGGGGATACTAAGCTGACAATACTAAAATAATAATATGAATACGTAAATGAAAGCATTTAAGATTGCGACATGTTAATTTGAATGTACCGCGACGACGGCGACTATAGCCTGCGAACATCGTGTACTGAACGTGTATACATAACTGTGCATCTAAATTTAACCGTTCTGAAATTAAACACTATTTTTTAAATGTTAATGTCATTTCCGTCCCGCATTTTACAGACAAGTCCCGCAATTAATTCGCGAATATCCCGCATATCTGTGATCTTTGGTTGGCAACCCTACCTATGAGGCTTATCCGTGGTACCTGCTACAGATAACGCGGCCCACAGATCGCCCACAGTGATCCTTTAAACGCTCGAGTATAATAAGATTAGTTTAAGTAGGTAATCCTTCTGTCTGGCTTGTGACCTTTGGCGTAAAGTGCGAGTGGCAAGCGGAATCTATTAATTTATTATAGAATAGGAACATTTTTGAGTAGTTATGTAAACACATGAAAAGCACACACATTCTTAAATTTGCAAAACGTACTAATACCGAGAATTAAAGGCAACATATTGATTTAAACTTTCACCATCATCACTCATAATTTAAAGACAAACGGGTCTTAATCGCGTAAACTTACGTTTAATTATATCTTGACGTTTCGGTGACGCGATTAAGACCCGTTTGTCTTAAATTATGAATTAAATGCAATCTTCTCTATCACTCCAATTGAGGCGAAATTAGAACAATAAAGATTTCGTTATAAAATATGAGTGATAGAATTCATCATCAGTCATCACCATTATCTTATCAGCCGAAAGACGTCCACTGCTGAACATAGGCCGTCCCCCAAAATTGCCACAATGACCAGTCCTACCCCACTCGCATCCAGCGGATTGTCGCGATCATCGCCAGGTCATCAGCCTACCTTGTGGGGGCTTACCCACGCTGCGCCTTCCGGCACGTAGCCACCACTTGAGAACCTTTCCGCCCCAATCTATTCAATATATTCTTTAGTAATGGTAAATCTCTCGTGCACTCTGCCGACCCTTAAAAAACTAATCTACTTGTATGTATGTATGAGAGAGAGCAACAAAAGAGTTTGTTGCTATTCCAATTTGAATAAAGAATTATTTGACTTTGACTTTATGTAAATTCTTTATTGTACACAAAAAAAAACAGGTAAAAAAATACACAACAATT
>JALPQI010028303.1:0-16137 GCA_025490895.1 Thaumatotibia leucotreta | reverse complement strand
AGTGTAACATGGTAAATCGTTTAAGGGTCCTTCCAGTAGGTATCGCATTCTGATTAAGAAAAAATAGGGTTTTTTTGTTTTCGCGTTTGAGTATGATAGTCAAAATAAAAAAAATCTCCTACTTTTTACTAATTAGAAAAACAATACTTGATAGGCTCTTAATTAAATGGATTACGGTGTTTTGAAAATCAACTTTTTATGCCCGTTTAATCTTGCGATACCTAGGTACACATTTTCGTGAATACTATTTTCTTCGCAAATAATCTATGACATTTGAATGTTTACGAAAATCAAATGTATATTAAGGAGCTGATCAAACTGGCATCATGAAGTCAAAGCCCTTTCCCAGACTAAATGCATTCAAGTGGTCTTAATAATGCAGGCAATGGAGACGTCTGATTGCAGTTGACGATGTGATATTATCAGCGCGTGAAACTATGCGTCACAATACTCGCAATTATAATTAAATAGAAGTTCAACGACATGTACTTGATTTACAAATAACTTATGAGGCTAATGACATGGTAAATTCAATGTGCTGTCGTCATAATAAATAAAAAAGAGATATCTTAAGTAGGTGCCATCTATTGGGCAGCATTGAAAATACTTATATATAGAATGCTATGCCACATGAATGACTGAGATACGAGATAGGACATAAAACCGGCCAGAAGCATGTCGAGCCATGCTCAGTATAGGATTTTGTACCTAGTCATTCGAAAACGGCTGGGCCAATTATGTTCAAAATAGTTATAAGTATTCTATAAGCCCACTATTCATGATTATTTTCACATTTTTTGGACCCACGAATCTAAAGCTAGAGAGAGAACACATTTTTTTTATTTTGGAGCGGTTATCTTCAAAAATTTTATTTTGAGACCTATATTATTCTTAAGAAATCAGTCCACTGCATGTATAGATAAGGCTCTCCTATTAAGGTGCCTTTAAACCAAAAGAGCATTCGCTGTTCTAGCGCCCGTTCTACGAAATCAACCAATCACGTTTTGTGTACCGATCGAATTTCGTAGAGTGGGAGGTTAGAACAGCGAATGCTCTTTTAGTTTAACCGCACCTTTAGCTATGCGTAGCGTAATTGCGTCTGGAAAAATTATGGACGCACTGGGCGAGCGAATTGGCAACAAAAACATATAGGTACCTATACCAAAAATCAGGACTGTTTTCGTTAATAATTGCGTACGAATTTGTTGCAAATATTAAAAAAAAATAACAGTAGCTATAGCTTTAGATACTTATTCCAGCTACTAAACAATCACTCATGTGCATATGTGTCTGTGTTTATAATCTAAAATACCTAAATTAACTACTGAAACATACAGATATGTAGGTAAGACGGACGTGAATTTACTCTCACTTCGTGTCCGCCTATTCTCTTAAAGATGTTTCGTGATTATTCACAACTGCTTTCATTAATTTTTAGTGTTTTAGTCTTTTACAATGCTCCCACGATTCAACTTGTTTTATTTAACAAACACTTGAGTTCACATGATACCTGTATAAAAGTGTATAATGTAATTCGCTTATTATGTATCTACTTAACTTGATTGACTCATTAACACATTCATTGACAGTAATTTGTTCACTTAAAAACAAGCGCCACAATTAATGGTATTTTAATTATGAATCACATCAACACATAATACAATAACAAATCAATGAAATGTGTCACCGTTCAGTTATCACCTCCGGGTTGTATTTATTTACCTTATAGTTCCAGCAGGACGTCATGGCATCAAATGATTGAACATGACTCATATATATCCATGGTGGTGGTTTAAATTTTGTCACGTAGTACTGACACAACCAATGACTCATGAAATGCGTGGCAACTACGCTCACATTAATGCATATTAAAGGACTATGCATTGGCACACAACACGATAAAGTTTGGTGGAACTAGGTGCCCAACGTGACTAATTTAAATGGGGTAGGTTTCAAGAAAAAATCTGGGTGGGGCTACCACAATCTTATAATGCAATTCAGTTTAGGACTTAATCTGAACCGCAATGTATCAGTTCCATGGAATAACTGTCAAAAACTTACAGGCTGAACCTAAACTGAATCGCATTTAAGAGATCATGGCACCCCTTAATGACAGTTTCCCGTCTGTTTTTTTGTGAAACAACTCAAATTGTTTAATTAAATATCTTTTGAATAGATAGGTACATTACCTACTAACTGAGGGATTCGATTTAACTTGATATTTAAAATAGCAGACGGGAAGTGGTTAACACTTTATCATCTCCCTATAAATCCCCTATCTACTAGCTGAATCCCTGATTTTGTGTGAGATCAATTACCTAGTAGATTAGAGTTACAATCAAAGCTGTACTCAAGTCAGATAAACCAGGAACCAGGGCAACCAGGTGGCTTGAGTTGCACAGTAAATTAGTGGTTTAAAGATGCAGGAATTTGTGGACTAGGCTTGGGTACAAGTAAGGGACTTTGTGACTCGTTCAAGTTGAAGCTTATAGGAAAGAAAGCGCGCTTCAGGAAGCGAAAGTGGTGGATCAGGGAGTGTGACCTGGCAATGGAAGAACAGCGATACGCTCTTGCATATCATCATCCAAGTCCTTGCGTAGCTCGTTTGCATAATAACTGACACCAACCAGAGAGAAAACAAAATCGATATCCGTATCCAGAATATCTTAAGATGCTCAGCAACCCTACACAAATTATTAACGTCCAAGCTCATCAGAAGAACAACCAAGATCAGGATTTATAAGATCGTAATAAGTCCGATCATGATGCATATGGATGCGAAACATGGACTTTGACCCCGAAGGAGGAAAAGAAGCTGTTAGTGGCAGAGCAGAAGATCCTCAAAAAAAATTTAGGCCCTATGAGACGAGAAGATGGTTCTTGGATAGTCAGGAAAAAAATGTAGGTGGGAGACCTAGTGGTGCGCAAGCCCAAAGTCATTGGCGAAAGCAAAGCTGCTCGGCTTCGGAATACGGAAAAAAGCTTACCTGTGGCTATCTATTGCGAAATGTCAGGTCGGAAGCCCCAGATACTGGTAGATCGATAAGGTCCAGAAAGACCTGTGTTGACCTTTAGGTGACTGACTAGCGTCAGATCGCACAGAACAACAACGAATGGCGAAGTCTAGTGTCAGAGGCCAAGATCATGATCCATTTCGGGTAGCTCTGAGGCAGCGCAGTAAGTAAGTACCTATGTAGTAAGAGTAAGTACTTAAGCGAACGGTTTGTGCTTGTGAGAGGTAAATACGGTGTTCAAGTTCTCTGATCGAGTAAGTTGGATATCAGAGCTAAGCGGTTGACTTGATACACTTTCTGAAGTAATTGAACTATTATAATCTCTAATAAATCCACGCCACCATTTCTTCCAGTATACAAAATGTGCATGAAATTACGTAGCTAATGTGCGAGGGAAGTTCGAAGAAAGTAGTTCAACTTTGTCAACATAATTATTCATCTGTAGTCCGTCCTTCATTTCTGATAGAAACAGCAAACAAAAATTACAAAAATTTTAGGGCGTGCTAATTGTTCAAATCTACCTGCCCATTTCGCACGTGCCAAAAGGCTTCACAAATTTTCACCTCTTTTGTCCTTTTGTTTTTACGAGATAAGATTGTACGCGATGGGTACCGTTTGAAGTCGGTGTCGTTAGCCAATTCTTATCTCTATGCGTAACAAATCGTGTCGCTAGAGGTATTGTAGTTTCATTAGTTTTACAAGTAAAATTTCCCGTATTAAGAATTCAGCTATTATTTTTTCATATTGTTTTGCTGAATTTAGTGTAATAAAATGTCACTATAATCTAGACGCGAAAGTTATTTCAAAATGCAGAATATTTTACATGTTGTACTAAGCAGGGATCGGATAACGGTTTTTGCTTCATACAAAAGAACGGTTCGAATTCCGTTCTTTTTCGTTCTTCGGTTTATAATTTTTTTGTTAATGGAGTAATTGTAAAATATGATGTTAATAATTACATAAAATACTGAATACTACATAAAGAGCGTAAAACATTTTAAAATATTGAGCTATATCGAGGTTTTTCTAAAAAACCGGTTCCGATCCCTGGTACTAAGGTGTGAACAGTAAAGTTAACAAGTAATTGATATTGTTTGAGGGGTTGAAATCCACATAATTTATCTCCCCACCTAAGTTAAGACCTCATATTAAGATTAAATTGGGTCGCCACAGGGTGCGTGCGGGGAAGCGTGATTATTTTTGGCGATATACTCACTTACTGTATGTAGATGTCGTCGACTTCCGGTTATATCAGAATGATTCATGTACAGTGCCCATAGTATATACACCTAACGAAACAAAAATAATACATGAAAATGGTCACTTGACTTTTATTGCTATCTGTAATACTCACGCCTCACGCCTACAGTAATTTATAAATTATATAATAGACAACAGTTTTACAATAAACGCAATGGGTATCTACATCTACATAATGTTTTCGGAAAGGCTCCCTTTATTCTGAGCAATCTGCATTCTGTAGTTTACTTTATCCAGTAGCGCAGAAAATGTTTTCGACTAAATTTAGTTGTTTTTTGATGAGATTAGATGGTGGGATGGACTATTAGAGCAGTTTTCAAAACATTCGTACAATTATTAGCGCTAAATGTACATATATACGAAATTAAATTATGGATTGTTTATTTACATATTTTGTCTTCTATAGCTCAGTCAGTAGTGACCTAGTGATTTTGCCTATGAAGCTGGGTCCGGGTTCGGATTCCGGCGATGGCATTTTTATTTGTGCGTTTATGACGATTTTTGTTCCTCGGTCATTGTTATTCTATGTATTTAGGTATGCACCTATGTGCAACCTCCCCTGTTAGTTTATTAGTACGGTAGGTAATCAAGTTTATTTTCCCAAGTAATAAAGTGTTTCCAGTGTGATTTAGAAGCAGTAGCTAATTTGCGCAAAAATAAAGTCAGATAATATTGATATTAATACAGTCGTTGTGTTAGGCGATAAATTAAACCAGGAGGATTCATTAGTGTAATAAAAATGTTTGCACCCTAGGGAAAGGGGTATCTAGTGATAACCCTTTTCACTGGATCGAATTTTGGTCAAATGGAGTTAAGAATTAAGTATTCCAAAAAAAATAAAAATGCATCTGTTAGTGTAAAATGGTCTAAATTTTTCACATAAATTGACAAAGTTACGGTCGTTTAATATGGTATAACTAACACAAATGACCATGCACTGTCAAGTATAGGTTGTAATAAATTGTTACAAGCAAAAAAATATATCATTGTAAAGTAACAAAAGGTGCAGCTAAGTTTTACGCATATTTGAAGACTGAATCGCGTTAACTTACTTACGTTTAATTATATCCTGACATTTCGGGCATGACATTTTGGGCATGTCTGCCTGCGACCACGGCTGTAACGTCATGCCCGAAACGTCAGGATATATTTAAACGTAAGTCTACGCGAGTAAGACCCGTTTGTCTTTAAAATATGAGTGATAATCGTGAAAGTTTAAATCAATAGGTATAAGTTTTACGCGTTGGGATTTTTGTCGTGTGTAAAGCTTTAACTACTCATATTCTCCTGATGGTCGCTCGGAACTTAAGGATCTACGTATATTAAATCACTGTACAGGAACATTTTTTTGACAAACAAGTCGACATAAATCCATATGATCACGAATAAACTTTTCATGTTACGACTCGTCGACTTTAATCACCTGGAATTAGATTTTTTTACATACTGTGATTCTTTCTTTTTGCGGAAATTATATCCGTTTTTAACAAATTTATTAGTTTGTACCTAGTTTAGTTATTTTTTAATAATTCCGCCAATTGTTTTGGGCTCTCCTGTGAAGTGTTAAATTTTGTTTTATCCCCTTTTCACCAGGGTGCCAGAACTGCCAGAATTACAAATTCATGTAAATATTGTTATTTTTTAATAAACAATTACTTGCGACCCCTTGGCAGGCCAGAAAGACGATTGCTAAAATACTGAAATTTTAATATCCTGGCATGAAGCCATCTACCGGATGTGTTTGAAACGCTGACGCTATACAACGAAGCTGTTTGCGGCGTACTACGCTCTAAAAGTTCAACTAAATACTTAACAGACGTAGCACGTGATATCGCTTACATTTCGTAGAGGGCGCTGTATAAAATATTTTCATAGATGGCGCCGTTGTGGTAAGTTTAGTTTAAGTTTGCCCGGCGCTTAGCTATGCGTGTTTTTGAGAGCATTACCACTCTACTCGGGTTTATAGCGGTTAACTTTTAGCGGCGCTGTACACTGCCGCATCTGTAAAGTTACTAGCAGCAACTTTGTATAATCAGCTAGTAATGTACAACGGTTGAAGGTGTTGTAATGTAATACACACAACGTTTGAGTTGCGTAGTGAGCTGGTAGAGTTGAGAACGCGGGACCGACACCGGGCCGCCGGTGGCAGTGGCAGTAGAGACGTGTTCCCCGCAGTGACAGGTGGCCCGCCACCCTCACGCAAGTTACTCGCGCTCGCGAAACCTTCCGTTTTGTTTATAAGTAACACTTGTTGTGCTCCCGGTTCGAGGATAATCAGCGGGAGAGTTTAGTAAAGTTTGTCTCGAAACTTGAAATGTGAACTTTCAGTGTCGTGAAGTGTTTGGAGAAAACTAAAAGGCGCGATTAGTCATGTTAACAAGTACGATTAAAGTGCGATTTTTATAACTTTGACGGTTTGATTGACATAGTTCCAGCATGGACTTTGCTGGTGTGATCGAGTCTAATTTTAATCAAATTTAGTTACCGTAAGTATACAGAAAAGTTTCCCACGTTTTTTGTGTAGGTAGTTTGGATGGAGCATAATTTGTGTGAACCGGAGCGTGATGGATGGGGAGTTCTCATGAGGTGTATGATAGTGACGGAATTGTGGAACATAAAGCACTAGCGTGAGGCCATGGTCGAGTTGAATGGCCGGCGCCGCGGGCTCGGACGTCGTCGTGCATACCCAACCACCCGGCTGCTCGCGGTCGCGGCCGCGACGTTCTTGCCTCGCCGTAATAATGCGATATTATTGTCATTACGGATCTGGTCCTAACAAAAAATACTCTAACATTACGATACCCCACTGAATTATAGTTATACGTTAATCTTACTTGAACCTAATAAGAATTTATCCCAATCTCGATTCCAGCATGGTGTGCTGGATGCATAAATACTTGAGCTTAAATATTTGAGGACAATAAACCTAACTGTTGAATTGGAGTTATAGGATTTCTTAGTTCTGTGTCCATCAAATTCTGTAAAACCAGATATTACTGTCACAGGATACTGGAAATAGTACTGTCAGTTTAGTCCGTGCGGTTTAATTAATAATTAGTTAAGGCCGTTCCCTGAGCCAGATCCCAAAAATACCTGAAAAATGAGCCAATCTGTAAATCAGTGGCATTAAAATAAAGACATGAATTTGGCATGGGTAGGGGATATGTACCATAGCTAGCTATTTATTTTCCTAATAATAATAATTTCCTATTTTATCATGTCAACTACACAATTGACAACCTTTGGTTTAATCTCACTAAATTGTATAATAGGCAGGTAGGTAATCGAAACACAACATTTTTATTTTTTACCAGATTGATCCATTGAACAAGTAAGTTAGTGTTTCTCGAGAAGCGCTTTCTTATATCGAGAAGGGGTAAATCCAATATGGTAACGCTTTCTTTTACTCTATGTGGGTAATGAAGCAGCAATTTCAACCAGTTCTGCAACAAGAACCCTGCTTGTCTGCTTAGCTACAGCCATGACGATTTCCATTCATGCGTATCTTTCATGCGCTCAATATTTGTTTATAATACCTATAGAGTATTGAGTTTTTTATGTTGATTACAAATTAAATTGCCTTTTGTCCGGGTGTGCCTGAAACGTTTTTGGCCTATGTCGATACATAGCCTAACTCGCATAAAGTCAAAAACTCTAATTACCTAATAATCATTACGTCCTCATCTATGTTGGACCGATTCGCATTAGGTACGAAACAGTTATTGGCTATATCGCTTTTAGTCTAAAACGCGTTTAGTCAACCTATACATTAGAATCAAACCTAAAAAGCTTTCGGACTAAAACTGTTTTTGAGCTATATCGCTTTTGGTCTAAAACGCATTTGGTCAACCTATACATTAGAATCAAACCTAAAAAGCTTTCGGACTAAATATCACTTCAAATTCAAGTGGCCAGTATATTATTTAACAAGATGATAAGTTTGTTACGATAACGCATACGAACTTCTTCATAATTTTGATGTTTAGGCAAAAGGCGAAAATGCCAGTTTAAGATATAGTCAACAAGCGAATTAGTCAACTCATGTCGTAGTTGTAAATGTCACTAAAAATTGAAGTTTAGACAAAACGCGAAAACACCAGATTGAGAGTAAGGCAATTTATCGCAACAGTCAAAAAGCAAATTAGCCAACCAACGTCATAGTCTTAATGCGACTTAAAATTGAAGTTTAGGCAAAACCCGATTTAGTCATAAAACGTTTAAGGCATTAGTCAAAACAGGCAGTCTGCCCGTTAGACTAAAAGCGAAATAGTCCGCAAACTATATAGTCGTAATGCCCCTGGAGATTGAAATTTAGGCAAAACGCGACTTAGTCATAAAACTTCTTAGGCACACCCGGACAAAAGGAATGTAGGTACGAAAATTTGTTTTTGTTGACATGGCAGTTATGTCATCTGCTTTTGAAATTAGCTGTCAACGAGTGCTTAACTCGCGTATGTTGATCTACACTGCGCGCCGAATTGTTTTGTATGGAAAATTTTGTTGCTCTAGTTTTAAGTAAAAGTTATTTGAATGTACTTATTATGTCGTAAACTAACACCCGTTAAGAGCTTCGCCCGTATTAGACTTACGCCCTGTATATGCCACGGGAAAAGGATAGCATTTATCTAGATGGCCGTAAATCACTGAAATTAATTAGTGACACACGTTTTGATAAATGCTACAAATCCATGAAACATGACATTTAACCCACATAGAAACCAGTTAGTAGGCAAGAATCCCCGGGACTAACAAAACCTGTAATAATCAATATCATATAGACTATTATAGACCAAGCATCGATAGTTGAGCTTATAGATATACGATTAAGAACACCTACCTGTCATCAGATTTGGCCGCGTGGACTCCTGTATTCTAGTTAGTTATGTATCAAATGCAAATGTATGTATCATGGCATTTCTTTGTCATACAAAATACGATATGTTTGCTGAAATCGCGAAACGTCTGGTTGACGTAACCTAAGACTGAAGAGCTGGCGGCTTCCTCGCACAACGCATAAGCATTTCGATACAGCTAGGAAATGCCACCAGCATCCTCGGTACAATGCCACAAGGGCCAATCTTAGATATAGGTTAGGTTAGTTAGATTTAAATTGTGTACCTGAAACTGACTGTGTTTAGAAAATAAATAAAGGATTTATAGTAGTGATAGGTTTCCCACAAATAGAATAGATAGGTACCTACTTACTTTCTAACTTCTTGAGCTTCAATCATCTGTCTTTATTTACATCACGCCATGATCGTAACTAACGGATATCTGCCAGAATACGATGATATCGCAGTGTTCCGACATTTTCTCGTAACTGTCTATAAATAATAAGTTCCTGTGCGGGTGAAGACGGTCTCCGGGGGCTGCCATCTTTCTTCTTTTCGATCTGGCGCTGTCAGTGATAACGAGCTCCATTTCATTTATTAGCCAGCTTCCTCACGAATTAATGTCTTTTACCGTAATTATTTCCTATCACGATCGAATGCCGATTGGTTCTACGATGCTGTCAAGATTCATTCATCAGTCGCATCAATTATGTCAGAGCAACTGCAGATAAATTAGATGCACTACGGTACTCACTACCAAACGCTACGGAATTTAAATACTAACCACACGGAAATTCATAAACAAACAACTTAGCGAGTTATTTTGTAATATTTATATGCTTCATAATATCACATCATACATAATACATCATCAGCTTATCTCAGTCCACTGCTGGGCGTATGCCTCTCCTATACGTATAGACGCATTAGGAGGTGCCCATAATGCACATAATCGCCACGCTGGGCAAGCGGATTGGTGATCGCAGTAATGTGTCCACTATGATGACGCTGCTGTCCATCATCAACCTTTTATCAAAGAATGGTCAGTGACACTTCAATACTTTAGTCGACACCCGCGGGGATGGGGTGTTGACAAATGTATTCTTACTGCCGTCACCACACGGCAAGGTACAACCAAAGGGGTACATTGAGGTACCGACCCATTAGTAACTATCTAATACATTATACCAATCGTCAGTGGAACCTTAAAGAAAATGTAAATAAATCTAAAAACTGGCATTGTTCCATAATCTCGCACTTTTAGAACACAACCTTGGTTTTATTAAGTTCGTAACTTAAATTATTAAAGCTTGAGTTTACATACATTTTTAGTTAAAATTATTGTTATATTTTATTAGTATTAACGTAAAAAATATATGCGAACGTGTTTCACGATGTGTCACACGTCAAATGCTATGGAAAGTCAGCCATATTGTTTACTTTTTTTAGATTCTACTGACGGTTGGTATGGGTACCCTTTTTGAAGAATATCATACATTAATCCAATGCGTGGGAATGTTACTGTTTTATCTATTTCAATTCCTAAGGAATGAGTCACTAGTACATGTTTTCTTTCGAAAGTCGGGAAGTTGGGAGTCAGAAGCGATACGGCCGGCGTCTTGGCGAAGGGGTCAAGTGCCCTCTTGTCCTCGATAGGGATTTGTAAAATCACGATTCAGGTTAAAACTGCCCACTCCCGCGGTTGTTGTGGCTAAGGTACTGAAGTACGTGGGTACATGAACTTGTTTTTTCTGCACCTGTCAAACAGATTACTATAAATACTTAGGTACTATATTGAGTATTCTCCATAAACGATATCTTTATCTACGGTTTTGTTAGAACATCATTTAACAATCTGATGGCTCTTGTAGCTAAAACTCTAATAAATAAAAAAAAACATTGAAAGATGCCATGATGCATTTTCATACAATTTCGTATTATTATATTATAAAACTTGCCGTACGTTGTATTGCCTCGCATTATTGTATCCGTTAATAATTATTAACAGTAGGTAATAATAGACGTGCAGTGGGTATTTTGTCAAATAAGTTAAGTTACTTGAAGGATTGAGTAGATGACCCGTCTAAGGCTTGGTGTTGTATTAATTATTAAATTAGTTGGTTTTCGACACCACGTCAAATACAAAAGCTATCTCTCAGACTCTACTTCACCAACGTGTAAATAGTAAATTTAAACTTTACGTCTTGCTCTGTGCTCTTTGATTTCTATGCCGATTTTTGGCGCTCAACCTGCGGTAATGATATATGTCAGCCATGTCATGGAGTCCAAAAAGTGAATAAAAAATATAAAAATTCCATATTATTAAACTCAATCGATTTCGCTGTAGTCAATTACTTGGAATACCTACACGTTAGGGTTTTCTTGTACGGTTAACCTAACTTGTGTTTGTCATTGTCTTGCAAAATATTTCGGCAAGATATAGATTTTGCACACGATAATGTGTCTCTAAAGTCACCGGCAACAGAAATTGCGAACAATGTAAACAAACCTTTCCATTAGTCCTACTAACAAAATAAATGCCAATATATGAAATGAAATACAAATAATGAATGAAAAACAAATTGCGTAATGTTTGCTTGAAATGTAAGAAGCCTTACTAAGTTACTACCTACTATTCAGGAAGATGATGTTTTTGTAAAATAATCTTAATCTTAAACTTGAGTATTAAATTCATATTGTTCAATACTTTTATGGGCACTTACTTCTTTAGATAGTTGCCTACCTACTTAAGTAAGATGAGAAAATGTAACTGCCTATTTTGGACTTAAGGGTTACCGGTTGTGGACAAGTTTCGAATAAAATAATGGAAAAGCAAAGACAAACGTAGGTCTTTGGCTGATAAAGTTTAGACAGTTGCCAGACAAAGTGGCAGACGTGAAGCACATGGCTTTAAAAACTAATTGATAACAGCAACCACAACTGATAACAGTTTTATGGTAGAATGGATCTCGATTACGTGATGGAAATTGAGTCTGAGAAGATACTCGTATTACTATAATTATAGGGTTTGACTCTTGTAGTTGAGGTGTAGAGTAGGGTGGATCGTTTTTTTTTATTTTCGGATAATCATAAAATAATCTTTACGAATCGATACTATGCGGCTAGAAAAACAAAAAATATTATGACCATTTTTAGATATTTTATCCTTATGGACCCCATATAGAAGCCCGAAGATCAGCCTTATTTTTAAGGTTTTTTTTAAAAAACTTGGATGAGCAAGGATATTTTCTGTTTTAATTTTATGGATAAACAAAATAAGATTCTTTTTCATAAATTTAAGGTTTGTCTGATTTAATTATATCAAAATTGTTCGCAGTATCTCCAAAAAATAATTTTCAATTTTGGGCCTATAAACGAAGTGCAAAATAAAAGTAAATCCAAAAATGATCATAATATTTTTTGTTTCTCTAGCCACGAAGTATCGATCCATAAAGATTATTTTATGAATTTCCGAAAATAAAAAATCGATCCACCCTAGTGTAGAGATTTTGGATTTTGGAAGCGTGGCTCGTTAACTCGAAACCCCACATTTTTTCAGAGGCAATATCAAGCAGATTGATTACTCACCCCCTTAACATAACACATTTCATCTACGAGTAAATAATTAGTCCGGTACTTCCAGGTAAATTTAGATGGTACAAAATACCATCCTAAGTATACCTATAGAACAATTAATTGGCAACGGTTTAAATTTGTTTAGCGGACCACATGTAAAAAACGTGTCCCAATCAAAGCAGAAACGTTCACCACAAATCTAATTACAGAAATGGTCACGTTTTTGCTCGTAAATTTTAGCACAAATTAATCGAATGGCGCTTTCCGTGATCAAACGGAATCTATGTGATCGAAATCTGTATGCGTGGTGTATTCAATATGGATGTGCGCGGACGGCGGGCTGGTCGGCGCGGGCAGCGGGTAGCGGGCAGCGGCCAGTTGACAATAGCAGCCTTTGTTGCACAATGCCCATTTCCGATTACCAGATTCGCCAGAATGAATTGAGCGCTGTCACTGTGGCTATGCCACTGGTCATTCAATTGAAATTATTTTTGCATCATATTGCCTGCATGCTCTTGAGTTCAAAGGCAAAACTGCCAAATGTTAAACGTGGCTGCGGCGTATAATACTCACTTAACGTTATTAGTCTTCCATCGTGCTCTAATAATTCGTTCAAAATTATTTAATAGACCTAAATTGCCATGTATTGATATCCAATCCAATGATTAGAGCAAGATACGAGCGGTACTGATATTATGTTAGTGGTTTAATAGCCATAGTCTATTTATCTAAATATTCTAAATACGAGTACATTTACTCAACACTTGCTATTTTCCAACGCGCGTTTAGTGCTTTGAACTCGGAATTTATACAAGCATCAAACGCGTTTCCCATCAAAGCTGATGTTACCGTTTCAAGATTGTTTCTGTTCTCATTAAAGGCAGAACTATCGTCTGTCGCTATCGGCACATTGTTACGGGCGTGTGAGTCGTGTGACGCCGCATTTTTCTTCTGTTTATCTTCCTTTGTCGCGTCGTAACAATCTCACGTTACTCGTACCAGGATCGGCATCGACATAGTGTTTGCAATATGTTACCTACCTTTTATCGTGTTTGTATGTTTTTATCAGGGAATGTATGTTAAAAATTACTTTAAATCAGCAAAGTTAACAGCTACGAGAACTTCTCGTTGATAAAGAATGAGAACAGCCATATCATCTCATCCCTCCCTCACCAATAGATTGCTAACCAAGGGTCGAGTCGAAAGAGACCCCTTGCCACTTTCAGCCATTAAATAAGTTCTCTTTTCATTTCGACTTTGAGGAATATAAGAGCATCGATTCAAAGATTCAAATTCTTTAATGTACAAAAACACAAGTTAAAAATTTAATTAAGGTTCAATAAAAATAATGAAATTACTTTTGACCTTAGATGGAACGACAACTTTTGACCCGCATGACTACGTACGAAAATTTAATTTTCAAATCAGCAGAGATGACAAAATATGATATTCTCCATCTCTAAGCAACATTATAGTGTAAGGGAGACGACTTAAAGCATAGGATTCATTAGTGTGCCTAATCATTTACAAATCAAGTTTTTAAACAAATCTGAGTTAAGTACTACCCGTTATTTTTTCTAGATGTATGTAATGTAGCTGTAAACATGTTATGGCAGTTATGTCACAACATCAACGAGTTTTTAACACCATTGTGTTGAATTACATTGCCGGCCGAATTATATTGATGGTAAAGGTAAGGCTCGTTTACTGTTATTTTAGTAAAAGTTATCTCAATGTACCTACCTACTTATTACGTTCTATACTAATACCCGTTGTAAGATTGGCCCGTATTAGATTTACACGCTGTATACCTCGGTCACTGCTCTCACGTTAAATCAGAGAAACTAGTGTCTTTATGTGCAAACGGATTCCAAAACAACCTGATTTAAAGTTAGCTTAGAAGGGTTTGCAGACTAACACTAAAGTTGATTGAATAAGTTTTCCTACTAATTCCTGTAAACGGCTGGGCGTGGCATAATTGAATGGCGGCTAGCTGACACGCTGTGCAACTAAGTCACAGAACTTTACTACAGTTTTGTGGTGTCCGACTTCAGCAACTTGTTACAGGATCCGATCAGGTGTTAATAACGTTATTGAACTGGTGTTATTGCCGTGCGTGTGTTTACGGTCTTGCTTTGGATCGCTGTCCATAAATGTATATTATATAGGAATACTTACATGTATAATTGTTGTTACTATTACATTGTTCGTAGGTTTTGAGTTGGTAGTGAAGTTTTAGAAGTTTTTGGTATGATGAATGTAAGTACCACTATATCGACGGCGAAAAGCAAACACGTAGTAACCCACAAAAATGAAATTGTTCACCAGAGCCGAAAAACCTCCCGAGTTTTGAAAAAAAAATCATAACTTTCGTATTTATGGACACATCTTATTAAAAATTGGACACAATATTCACATTTTTTTTGTCTTTAATTTCATTTTAATAAATTTCACCATAAGTTATTACAAGTGGAGTTATGTGGGTTACTACGTTTTGGTTGTTTTTTTACAGTTAGCAAACACGTAGTAACCGACGTCAACAAATGTATGAAATAGCATTTTTCTATCGTTTTTGTGGATAGCAAAAACGCAGTAACCCACTTTAAGTTTACTAAAAGTAACGGTAATAAAGTGTTAAACCACATGCTTTAGATAATTTCAATGAGCCCAGTGCTGTAACACTATTTGTTTTCGTATTGTAAGTATTTTCAAATGCATTAAATGTATTGCCAACATTTTTAGGATGACTTTTAAAGTGACTTTAATGGAATCGCGAAACAAAACACACGACTTTTCAAATGTTTCGTTAAAAATGAGAAGAGACTTAAAGGAATTAAATATGAAAATCAAACCACTTGAAGTGTAATAATCAAAAATGAAATATTTAAATTAAAAACGAAACGTATAAGTATACCTTTATCTTGAAAAATCATAATTATACTTTTATAAAATGTATAGTTTTAGCAAAGTATAACATAATTGAGCCCAGTTTAAACAAGATAAACAACTAAAAAATCTATAAGTACTTCTATCTAGCACGTTAGAGACTGATAACATTGTTTAGTTGTTTATCTTGTATTTAAAGTATCAATCATTTATTCATAACCATGAAGATAAATTATTATAGTATTTATAATAATATAAACGCAATATGAACTTCGTTCCTACATATAGAAAACATAATGAGATCCTATTAAATAATAAAGAAACGTCCACGCTGGACAGAAGAAACGACTAAAAAAGTATGTCATTCTATCTTTATACTACTTTTGCTCAGTCTATATCTGCAGTATCAGTTATCTTCATTAATAATCATGTAGTTAATTATTATAATATAAACACAACGTTAACTTTGTATAATATACCTATACTAACAAAAGAAAAGCCTACTTTGAATACGTCCAAATAAAAAAATAAAAAACTAACATTGTTAATAAAATTAATCACTTTAATAT
>JALPQI010028302.1:0-11736 GCA_025490895.1 Thaumatotibia leucotreta | reverse complement strand
CGGCACATAAAATAGCAGCCAACAAAATGATGCATAATAGGACAAAGCACATTGATATAAAATATCATTTTATTCGTGAGTGTGTACTAGCTGGTAAAGTTGAGATTAAGTACATGTCAACCGATAAAATGATAGCAGACATTCTAACTAAGAGTATTTCTGGCCCGAAGTTAAAGGATTTTTTGAAGGATTTATCCCTGTCAAATTATTCTATTAAGAGGGCGGATTAGAGTTAGATGTTTTATAATTTATATTGTGTTTTATGTTTTTAAGTGCTTTGTGTAGGTAATAGAATAATTTTTCTAGCTATCCTTTTTTATGCATGCTTTTAATTTGTTAGGCGATTCCAGTTTTTGTGTTTATACTTGTGTATAGTTGGGCACAAAAGTGTTATATTAAATTTATTTTATGTACTGAGTATACGCGTGTACAAAAGTGTTTCGGTGCATGTTCGTAATAGATTAAGAGGGCGTATTGGAGGATGCATATGTGCATACTGGCAATCATAGTAATCTGTATTACGAAAGATGTTTGAATTTACCATAGTAACGGAATATTTATGTTTTTGTACACTCTGTCATGTCGCCTTGAACGAAATATACATTTAGCCACGATAAACTAGCTTATTATTGTACTATCGAGTTCCACTATTCTGCTGCAGTCCCTTATTTTTTCTAATAATTATCATGTTCTAACGTAACCTAACCTAGTTGGAAAATCAAAATTCGGACAAATGAAAGTTGACAAATACTTGACGAATGATGTGAGTTGAATGAGTGATGTTCGGATTTTTTTTATAATTATTCTGCGAAGAGGCGGGATACCAGGGCAAACATTGGTTATTCGGCGATATTATTGTTGTTATTCGGTGACAGTTTATTGTATGTTTGATTTCATTTTAGCTACAGTATCTCGTGGCGACATAAACTACCCGTCCCTCTTTATTAACATAAGTAAGTATGTATGTATTATTCTACTACCCTAAGGTTGTCTGGAAGAGATCGCTGTGTAGCGATAAGACCGCCTGTTGTTGCTTAACTCTTTGTTTATGTTTTATTTCTTGTTGTATTACTGTTTTGTTAAATAGTTATGCACAATAAAGAATATATTATTATTAAATATTATTATTATTATGTAGTAAAATTTTGCGGTGACATACTGTCGTACCAATCATGTGCTAATAGTACACCAAACGAAGGAAACTCAGAGGAAAAAACTCGTGTATAAGCGAATTTTGGTATAGTTGTAGGGAATGGTGTTTTAAACAACATACTAAAAGTACTGGTGGTTAGGGGTGGAGCTAACGGGGGGAGGGGGGTGTAAAGGTCCTTATTTTTAATTTTTCGTTAATTACTCGTAAACCGTGGCTTATACCAAAAAACGTTCTAGTACATAAGTAATCTACATAAAATTCTCTACAAAAAAGATGTACACATGTTTCCTCTGGGATCACTGTGTCATGAGATAAGAAAGCAAGAAGATGAACAATAAAGAAATAAACACATTTGTTTAAGTAGGTATAGCACATACAGGATGCTCGCAATAATTCCAAAAGATTTTAATGTTCAATTCCTGACCATATTTAGAGTCTTTAATGTTATATAAAATTTCCTGGATTCGGCTTGGTTTCAGAGATAATCAACCTTTTTTTCGAAATAAGTTTTTCGACGTTACTCGTCATAAAACTTCTTTTTGATAACAATGCTACCACAATGTGTTTTAATATTACCACACCTTTTGCCTGGCAATAACAAAATGACAATAAACTTGACGAAATAACCAGTCCCTAAAAAAAATATTAAAATAATAATTTTTACAAATTGTTATTGTGATAAAAAGTACTGGAAATGTCAAAAAGTATTCAAAAAGTCTAAAATAAAAGAGAACAAAAAAAAAATTTTTGGTGGTATTTGACATTAGGTCTCATAATCATTTTTGTTTATTTTGATATCTGGAATGCATACTTAAAATATTTTGGAATGCTCGCGCCCGGGCGCGCCCTGTTTGCTTATTTGTAAAAATAAAATTCCTAATTATCACCTAAACCTAAAATATTCTCATAATCATCGTCAGAAGATTTTAACTATGCATTCTAGACATCAAAACAAACAAAAATTATCATGAGACCTAATGTCAAATACCACCAAAAAAAAATTTTTTTTTTCTTTTTTTTAAGACTTTTTGCATTTTTATCATAACAACAATTTGTTAAAATTATTTATTTTAATATTTTTTTTCGGGTCTGTTTATTTTGACAAGTTTATTCCCATTTTTTGATTGCCAGGCAAAAGATGTGGTAATATTAAAACACATTGTGGTAGCATTGTAATCAAAAAGAAGTTTTATGCTGAGTTACGTCGAAAAACTTATTTCAAAAAAAGGTTGATTATCTCTGAAACCAAGCCGAATCCAGGAAATTTTATTTAACATTAAAGACTCTAAATATGGTCAGGAATTGAACATTAAAATCTTTTGGAATATTTGCGAGCATCCTGTATGTGCTATACCTACTTAAACAAATGTGTTTATTTCTTTATTGTTCATCTTCTTGCTTTCTTATCTCATGACACAGTGATCCCAGAGGAAACATGCGTATGTCTTTTTTGTAGAGAATTTTATGTAGATTACTTATGTACTAGAACGTTTTTTGCTATAAGCCACGGTTTACGAGTTATTAACGAAAAATTAAAAATAAGGGCCTTTACATCCCTCTCTCCCCGTTAGCTCCACCCCTAACCACCAGTACTTTTAGTATGTGGTTTAAAACACCATTCCCTACAACTATGCCAAAATTCGCTTATACACGAGTTATTTCCCCCGAGAGGCAGCTTTTGGTCTTCGTTAGGTGGGCTACTAAGTTACCTAAGTAAACTTGGTCTTTGATTTTTTTTAAATGTGATGTGTTAAACGTCTCGGTAGACCGCGCCAGAGATGGCGTGACGAGCTGGACGCATTTGACAAGGACTGGTGGTAGAAATAAACGTCAAGCACACTCTGAACTTCAAATACTCTGTACCGCACCCATTGTACCTAAAGTTGCCAGCATCAAAAGGAACTTTTCGGGAATCTTGCCTAACTCGACCACTGTTATTTAAGTTTAAATTTGCGGCTCCAACTTCTCTCAGAACAGTTTCTTGTTACAATTGACACCTATAGTTTTAAGGGACTGTTTTCGACTCTGAGAACGTTGTAGTGTTGTGAAAAGCGTATTTTGAGTCTTAGATTTGAACCATACATTCAGCCATAGTGCTAAAATTGATCAATCTAAGCAAAATAGTGGAGGTCCGTTTAAGCGCGAATTCCTGTCATCAGAAAAAAAAAGAAAAGAAAAATGCTTTTGGTGGAATTGAGCAAAGTTCCAGCCAATTTTTTGTGCAAAAATTATTCATGCCTACTTTTTCTAATCAAAATACGGTACTAACTAGGTCCTTAACCGCCCTCGCTGTACCAGAATCTGGAAAGGTTGGGATAGAAAGTGTCACTACTCACTAGCTACGATCCGCTATATTAGTTTTCTCTCTCTGCCACTGTTTTATACGAGTATTAGCGTCATCGTTACGCATCGATCGCAAGTGAACGCCGAGTCACACTGGATCCGCGTGAACCGCTTGCGAAGTGTCATCTACTATGACATTTCCTACACTACAACGCACACGCCACATGCACGTGCTGCACACGCATCCGGTGTGGCTCGGCCTTGAACTTTACCGATTAGCATCTTGGCTACGTACGTACCCTGATCCATACGCATAAAATATGCCGATAGGGATGATGACTGTAGTTAAACTTAATTATTTAACATTATGCACGACATAATACACGAAGATATTATTACTAAGATCAGAGATTATTTAGTTTAAGTAGATATATCAGCACCATACATTAAAATGCATCCACCAGAAATGTTGTTATTACTAGACGGCGCCACGGTTGATCTTTGTTGCTCGTGGGCATTGTACAGATGGCTCTGAAACAGTATACACTACCTTGCCACGAACGAAACGCATGATCATTTGCAACACATAACATATTTCGCCATACCACTATATAGGGAGGTTGGTATTGTGGTTCATGCGTTCGGCTGTGAAGCAGTGGTACCAGGTTCAAATCCTAACAATACGCGCTGAAAATGTTATTTTGTTTCTTTTTTTTTCAAACTTTGTTTTTTTTATTTTTTTGTTTTTTGTTGCGCATAATCTTTGATTTTGTAAAAACAGTGTTTTACAAGGTGCAAACGGGCGGGTTTTTATTTTGTTGTCGTTTTTTAAAATTTTCCATATATGGACTTTTTTACATTTTTTTCTACTCAGAATCACGAGCTTTTTCGTTTCGTTTTATAGTTATACAAAGTGATCATAGATCCGATAGATACATACATACATACAGAGTGTTACATACATAATTATACAGGGTGAAAATGAGTATACAGACGAACTTGAAGCGTGAAGAGTGTACCTAGTTATTCCTGACAGAGTTGGGTTATACTCGTTTCTGACTAATTCGCATACGTTGAATACAATTTTCGGGTCCATTATGAGATCCAAGATGGCAGCAACTTATTTTTGCAATTTTCATCATTATACTCGTTTCTGACTAATTCGCATAGGTACGTGGAATACGATTTTCGGGTCCATTCTAAGATCCAAGATGGCGGGAACTTTTTTTTGTAATTTTCATCATTATACTTTTTTCTGACTAATTCGCATACGTGGAATACGATTTTCGGGTCCATTCTGAGATCTAAGATAGCAGGTACTTTTTTTGCAATTTTCATCATTATACTCGTTTCTGACTAATTCGCATACGTTGAATACAATTTTCGGGTCCATTATGAGATCCATGATGGCGGCAACTTATTTTTGCAATTTTCATCATTATACTCGTTTCTGACTAATTCGCATATGTGGAATACGATTTCCTGGTCCAATCTAAAACCCAAGATGGCGGGAACTTTTTTTAAAATTTTCATTTTTATACTCGTTTCTGACTAATTCGCATGCGTGGAATACGATTTTCGGGTCCATTCTAAGATTCAAGACGGCGGGAACTTTTTATTTTGAAATTTTCATCATTATACTCGTTTCCGACTAATTCGCATACGTGGAATACGATTTCCGGGTCCATTCTAAAATCCAAGATGGCGGGAACTTTTTTTTTGCAATTTTCATCATTATACTCGTTTCCGACTAATTCGCATACGTGGAATAATTTTTTTGGTTCCATTCTAAGATCCAAGATGGCGGGAACTTTTTTTTTGCAATTTTCATCATTATACTCGTTTCCGACTAATTCGCATACGTGGAATACGATTCCCGAGTCCATTCTAAAATCCAAGATGGCGGGAACTTTTTTTTGCAATTTTCATCATTGTACTCGTTTCTAATTGGCATACGTGTAATACGATTTCCGGGTCCATTCTAAGATCCAAGATGGCGGCTACTTTTTTGTAAATTTCATCATTATACTCGTTTCTGACTAATTCGCATCGCATACTTGCAATACGATTTCCAGGTCCATTCTGAGATCCAAGATGGCGGGAACATTTTTCTTGCAATTTTCATCATTATACTCGTTTCTGACTAATTCACATACGATTTTGGGGTCCATTCTGAGATACAAGATGGCGGGAACTTTTTTTGTAATTTTTATCATTGTACTTGTTTTCGACTAATTAACAAACGTGGAACCCGAATTTAGGGCGAATTTAAGATCTAAGGTTATTTACGTATATGTATTGGAAATGGAGTATCTTTAAGGATAAAAACTGCCCAAAAGTACATCAATTTGTAAGATACAAAATGGCGGCACCTTTTTTGAACTTTTGTGCAGTTTTTTTTTTCATTATAGGTACTGCATTTCCGCTACTCATAAGAACATGCTAAATATAAAAACTCTTGGATATTAAATTAACTCCAAATTAGGGTTCCACGTTTATAAATTAGTCGAAATCGAGTACATTGACAAATATTACAAAAAAAATACCGCCATCTTGGATCTTAGAATGGACCTGAAAATCGTATTCTACGTATGCAAATTAGTCAGAAAAAAGTATAATGATGAAAATTGCAAAAAAAAAGTTCCCGCCATCTTGATCGTATTCCACGTATGCGAATTAGTCGGAAACGAGTATAATGACGAAAATTGCAAGTAGTGTATTATTGGTGCAGCTGGATCAGATAAGATCCAGCTGCACCAAAAATACACATTCGAATACTAATTTGAATCGATTCAAGAAGTTATCATTCAAATACACATTTTGTTGGCGTCAATTAAGGCGCCTGATGAAAATGCACATGCAATGCGACCTTTGCAGCTCACCGCCTCTTAGTTATAAGGATCTTTTAATATAATTTTGCATGTCACTCAGTCAGTCACTATTAAATCCACAAGTCACAGCTAACGGACGTCTCCTTATTTTAATCACCCTGAAGTTTTCTGCACCAAATCCCTCAGACCCTTGAACACATTTAGTGGAATACTAATTTGAATCGATTCAAGAAGTTATCATTTCAAGTACACATTTAGTGGAGAACTAATTTGAATCGATTCAAGAAGTTATCATTCAAATACACATTTAGTGGAATACTAATTTGAATCGATTCAAGAAGTTATCATTCAAATACACATTTAGTGGAATACTAATTTGAATCGATTCAAGAAGTATTCATTCAAATACACATTTAGTGTCCCGCAAGAAGTCTGTCACGTAAAAATGTATTCAAATAGTGAGGTAGACGAAAGCTATTAAGTTCTGGTTTTAGGACATTTTTACTCCAGAAGTAACATTTATCCATTCGAATATTGTATTTATTTACACCAATGGTACCAAGTCTACGAACCATTTATCTTTTCTGATTACTCGCGCTGATACTCGCAAACCAGTATAATATATACGCATTCGCTTAGATTTTTAATAACAGTTAGTTATTAAAACACCGCAATAGTGTTCAGTGTTTATTAGTTTAACATCGTGACGTCCGTGTATATGACATTGACACAGTCCATTTTTTATTTATTATTCAGTTGCGTTTTTATTCAATACTTCAAATGACTTTAGGTTTGATATCTATGAGGATACTAATAATAGTATTGTGTTTTATATGTCATATATAATATAGAAAAGAAACCACATGTACTTATTCATAAACATACTTTATTTTGTTTAAAAAAAAAAAAAACATAGTAAAGAGTGAAACATTTGTTTTAATGTTTATTTTTTACAATAGACAATGGCCAAGATCAATACCTTTTACGTGTACTCTTATCTACATAGTATTTATTTAAGAAGTATATCACTCAAATATCGTGTTATCTTTTACAAATTAGAATTAAGTAGACTTCTGAGACATTGTACCTCTAGTCAATGGTGTACCCATGTGGGGAGTCCGATGACAAACCCTCATCTATCTTATCTATTACTCTACGCGTTAATTCGTAGACTTCGTCTAATATTGTATTTTTCACAACATATTGGGCACATAGCTCAGCATTACATTTACAGATACATTCATAATTCTCGTCTAGTTTGCTACTGTTGTAAATTTCTATTTTTATGACTTTTGTGCCACCATTCCGATGTGGTTTCTTGATAAACGAGTAAACAACGGGTGCTGCTTTCCTCTTGACCCCCGAGGACAGACGTCTTACCCCCGATCCAACTTCACTCTGACTTTGATTTAGAGATGAAGTGAGAGGAACGAAGTTGAACAGGTGTTCTGATGTATCCTGTAATGAATAATTAATTATTAGTTCAATTAATGTCTAACTATTCATCTGAAAGTATTTAGGGGGAGACCAACAATTCCAATCAAATACCGTAATATAAAAATATACAGTAAGATACAATTATTACAGATAAATGAAATACAATTTAGAGATTTAAGTTCCCCACTATTTATCCATTAGAGATTTACTTAAAATAAATTTAAAAATTATTATACCAATTTTTTATAAGTGCTCTATTTAAATACTATAATGTTTATTAAAAAGGACTTACCGACATATTTTCAGTAGAACTAACTGCTGTTAAAATATTGTATTGAATAAGTTTGTTCACTTATTTTCAGGATTTATATCCGAAAATATCATCGTTATTAGAGTTCAAAATATCATGTATTTTATTGAAATTCGTATATGGAAAGTCATATGGAGTGATTGGCGACTGACAAATATGATACCGTCTGTGTTGATATCCATATACCGCTCGGCGAATCATAATCATAATAAGTTAAATAGAATTGAAGCGTGAAATTGATTCTTAATACATACGGTTAGTCATCAAATTGTATTGACATACGTGTGGATTTACAGAGTGAGCAATAATGCGCTGATGCAAATAAAATATACTAGCTCATATCGTGACTTCGTCTTCTTATTTAAGATTAATAGTATGTTTAAAGCAAAATAAATCCAGAAAAAGATAGATAAATGAATGTAAATAAATAGCAGCCAAAATCATAACCCACTTCTGCGTTACCGTAGTCGGGTAAAAATCGTGTTTGTTCTTACTTTAACAGATTATATTATATCTAATAATTTTTGTGCAGTTACGGCCATAAATATAATATATTAGCACTTCACATACAGATGTCTGATAAGGTGAAAAATGTATACTTATTTTTGTCGTCGACCGTTCACATATACCATACCTACCTGCCTGCAAATCATAATCATAATCATAATATGTGAAATAAAATAAAACATACCAAATTGAGTATTAATACATGCGTTTAGTGATCAAATTGTGTTGAAATACGATCGTGTGCATTCGTATTTTGAAGAGTTATTAGTAATAATGCGTTGATGCAAATAAAATATACTAGGTCCTATCCTGACTTTGTCTTCTTTTCTAAGATTACGAGTACTAGATAAACGAACGTATACAATTATAATGAAGTTACTTGGTACAGTCAAGGGCATTAATATATATATACACTTCTCCATACTGATCCTTTACAAATGTGTCTATATATTAATGCACTCGACTGTACGTACCTGCACATTTTGTTTTACATAACTGATGTATTGTTTTCGTTTGTTTGTTGATTAAAGGTAAGTATCTACTCAAAATAATATTGACTAAATATGAAAATAAAATGTTATTATTTATTGATTGAATAAAAAAGGAAGTAAACCCACAGTATGAAGGTAAGCGAAATATAGAGCTTCTACTTTAGGCTAAGTGCTGAATTGCTGATGCGCCTTCGAAACTGTACCTTTTTAATCGCGTCGACAAATTTCATATATGGGAGAGCTCCACGTGAATGTTCACTACTTAAGCCGCCCGATCGGGCCTATTGCTTCATTCCGATAAACAGGAAGCAAGGAAACCCGCTCTTCTCTTCCCAACTCCAGCTACAGCACATCATCATCATCATGTAAGTATGAATCAATGTATATGTTAATGTTACTAATAGGTACTAGAATCATCATAAACTCGTAATAACAATTGAAGAGTGTCTTTTTAAATGGGCTTATTTTGTGTGATCACTCAGACAAAGATCATACTTTGTGTGAAAAAAAAAACTCATAGAGAAATAACCCCTTTGAAAAGACACTCCTCAATTAATAATTATTTAAATTAAAAAATGTTAGAGTAATAGAGAATTATAATAATTATATAGAAAGACACGAGTAATTAGCTACTTAGAATTATAACTTAACCTTTCAAACTAATGTATTATCAGCATCACTGTTAACTACACATTTGTAAGCGTTATTGCAATGACATAAGGTCTATCGATGGTTAGTTATGGGTGTTGCTACTTGCTGTTAATACCTACAGTCAGCCAATTTGATTTCTACTTACTGAGACAGTTCTATAGTGATATAAAACTTTGTCTCAGTAACTAACAACGTCGTAGTCCTGTAGAAAGTAATCTAGTAGTTACTATGACAAAATTTTATAGTGTGTGTGTATGTGTGTGTGTGTGTGTGTGTGTGCGTGTGTGAATATACTTGATAATATCGTTCTCTTCGAGATCAATGAATACTTAATAATTATTTCTGATTACCTACCTATCTGTTTCTAAATAATACATAATTGGGTTTACCTTAAATTCGTAACTAAAGTATCCGCACTCTATTATTCAAGCTCATGTTAAATGATTGTAAATTTAATAGTAACATATTTATCTGATTTTCAGGTCGAAACGCTCGAATGCCGAAGATTTGTTCCTATCGTCGTCCTCGGAGGATGATTCGCCCCCGCCGCCGCCGCCGCCGCCGCCGCCGAAGGCTGATGAGGGTGACAAAAGGAATAAGAAGAAGTCCAAGCCTTCGACATCGGCGAGCTCGAAGAGGGTGAGAATTGCACCAGCACCAATGAAGCCGCGACACGGCACTGCGGCGGAGCTATTCGGCGCCGACAGTGATGACGAGGGGTTGGAGGCGAACCAAACTTCAGGCGAGGGTAAATTATTATCCTACATTTCACGAAGGCTTGCGAATGGTTTCGCGCGTCAGGCAAATCCAGATAAAAAGGGCACCCACTTTGTTGAGGTTAAAGTTTACAAATGCAGTGATATTGAACAGGTATCGCCAGTGAATCGATGGCGTCATGCCGTAGTCAATATTAAAAACCGAACCGATGATAATACTGAAGCTTGGAGACACTTGGCCAATTTTATTCACGCAACGCGAAAAGAATACCGAACGTGTGTTCCGTCATTTGTTAGTAATTATTATTGATGAATTTTAAACATTGTATCGATTTATTATTATCTTAATGTTAATACATCTGCTATAGAATACCGGAGTAATAAATAAATAAATAAATTATGCTCCTATATTTACAGTATTCATATTGCCTTGCGTGTATAAATTTAGCTGAATGTCTACTACTGACTATATATATATATATATATGAAATACACCCTAACATTGAAGCGTGGAAACATTAAGCTTAATTTATTCACGCAGCGCAAAAGGAATACCACAGATATGGGTTCTCATTTTTAGTTAGCATCTATTATATTACTGATGTTTTAACTCTGTGTTCATTCTTAACTTAAGTACCTATATATTTGTTATAAAATATAAGTTCTTTAACATATCATTTAACAAATAATAATAAATGTATCTTATATTACCTTCAAATAATTGTAATCTATAAAGTGTGTCATTTTGTTTACAGTGAGATCACATAACCTCCCGTCATCCAGAACTATTTCAATGAAATGTGACAAATGTGGAATTGAATTGCCTAAGAATGAATACAATTATCATTTGAGAACCAATTTACATAAATCGAATTGCATATTGAAAACTGATTTTAATAATATTGAAATTATAGCAACTGCCTTTAAAAACAGAATAGTAACGTATCGTTTGAATCCAATACAAAAATGAAATACCCCACTCCTGAGACGTTTCTGTGCGATATTCAAAGTAAACATTATGAAAGTTGTGGAAATGTCATTACTGAAACATAAATGTATCAAAATAAACTATGAGCTATTCGTTTACTTTACATTACCACATTCAGACAAACAACAATTAAAGTCGTTCAATACAAAATATGATGTTATTTATGGAAACTCGAATATTAATGAGCTGTTTGCAAAAACGATTGAGCATTTGAAAGATAAACTTACTGAATTTGAACACCGTGAATCTGGCTGGTCTTTTGTTGCAATAAGTCATTTAGAAGTCAATGTAAACAAGTATTGTCCGATGCGAGGAGGTACTTACATACCTTTACCTCCTACTGTCAAAAATACCAAAAGCTGCATTATA
>JALPQI010028300.1:0-11412 GCA_025490895.1 Thaumatotibia leucotreta | reverse complement strand
GTCCGTCATGAGGCAGCACCGCTCGTGAGCCGCGCCATGCTCGATATTAAAAGCTCCGCCGACTACCTCAGTCGGTCGGGCACTTTTACCAACTTCTCTATGCTGTTTGCGGGTGAATATCCATTATTATAATCTATCGATAAGTGACGTGAGTGAAGTGTTTGTTCGTGCTGTGTTGTGGTTAAAGGTTTCGGTAAAAATGTCTCTAAGCCATCGGTTTGACTAAGTTCACGAGCTCTTCGATTCGTCTGTATCCAGATTTTAGCAGTGTTCATTTAAAAAACTAATATTTTAGAGCACACTGTTTTTTTCTAGTTTACTTAGATTTACTTATACAAAACATTGATTTTGCGTAGATAATTACGATAATTTCAATTGTTTACTTCTAGCTGCCTAGTCAGATATTCAAATTATTTTGATGTTTTAAAATGCAAACGTTATTTTCATATCATTGCCCAATATAACGAATGTATAATTGTATATTGTATACATTATGCAGATTACTTCGAAGACCCGGTTCCGTAACGATAATTGTTAGGAATAATATCTATAATAAATAATAAATTTAAATTGGATTCAGGTAAGTCATTGCAAGTTTGGTATTTCATTTTCATAGATACTTAAACAACGTTTGGTTCCTTTGTACATTCAGTCTAAGAGATTATGTCTAGATCAAAATAGGTTATTTGAGCAGTACCCTACCACCGCGAAGTTAGAAATTCGTGATTTTCGAACATTTGTCTCTGTCACTTCAAAAAAGGCGTCATTAGTGTGACAAGGACGGATGCTAGAATTTTGCTAACTTCGAAGTTCGCGGTAGGTTTACAGAAACTAGAATATAGTATCTAATGCTGCACTCCTAAACTTAAACGCAGTAATCCATTTTTAAATGTTAATTAATCTAAAACGTAATTAGCATTTTTTTGTATATAACATCTAATACCTATATATTATTATTTTTGTTTGCTGTGTTACGTCTGTGTTTTTATTATTATTTATTTGTATTGTACTGTGTTGCCTGCCGTGAAACTGTTCACGTGATGGCCTCATCGGAAGACCAGCGCTGGCACTCGCTAGCAACATGCTGAGATGAGGCCATTTCGTAGCATAGGTACACGCTTTTATAAATGTAAAATTATTTTTGTTGCTGTATATTGTGATTTTTGTGTATGTGTATGTTACGAATAAAGTTATTTCTATTTCTATAATATTTAAAATATAAGATAGTAGTGTTACTACCTACTTAAAATACAAGAAAAAATAAATCAATTTGAGATATTCAACGAAAACACGCAATTTGCAGTTGAATAAAGTAAACAATTGATTGACATTTCAAAACTAGTTAAGTACTGCGTTTATGTTTAGTAGAGCGGAATGGCATTTACAAGCTAGTATTCAGAATCTTCAAAACCCCAAACAATAACGAATTAAGATACAGTTAAGTGCTTCGCTTTCGGTTTATGAATAAAAAAATATTATTATTTAGGTAGGTGTCTACAATTTTTGTTTTTTATACGTGTCTGTAATACTGCTTGTATATTACCGGAAACAACTGAAGTAGTTAGTGAAGGTCCTAATAATAGTACATTTCTTGCAAGTGCAAAAACATTTTTTTTCAACGAGGGTGATAGTTGAAGCCCGAGTGAAACGAGGGCGACAATCACCCGAGTTAAAGAGAAGTTTTCACACGTGTATCGAACGACTTTTTTCATAACAAGTGCCTTAAAAAGAGAAATTAACGCACGCGAAGCGTGCGCAACGTTTACTTTTCCACACTAGTTAGGAAAATATTTTTTCACCTCAGCGGCTCGAAACTAGTGAGCAAAATGCAATTTTGCTGCGAGACTTAGTCGCATATCATCTTTTCATACTGCGGGGTGTAATACAAACTTTGAACATTTAAACTTCATTACATCCGTCACTTTCATTCCGTTACCGAAAAAAGAGATAGATATAAAGTCAAAGTCAAAAGTCAAAATATTCTTTATTCAATTAGGCCCAGCAACGAGCGCTTTTGAATCGTTAAACTAAATAGCGAATGAGAGAAAAAAACTACTTCCGGTTCTAACCCTACACCACTGCCTGAGAAGAATCCGGCAAGAAACTCAGCGGGACTTTCTTTTATCAAATAATAGTTTTATAACATCTTACAGCTAACATGCATTAATTAAAAACGAAACATAAATTTGATTTAATATAAATACAGATATAGTACATTAACTACAGATGAAGTCTCTAATAGTCTGAATAATTATATAAATCCAATGAATTTTGGGAAATGTATGATATAAAGATATATGTAAAAGGGCATACAATTGTTTTTAGTTAAACGTTAAAATTAGCATTATTATACTGCTAGAGATGTAAAGGTCTCTAGTTGTCAGAGTAAAAAAAAAAAAACAGACGGATACTACAATCGATATAAAATATATCGATTCGTCATTCGACTTACAAACCAGCGTAGTAGGCCCCCAATTTTTTTTTATTTTAGTTCTTGTAGACAAACGATAGCACTAAACCACACTGCCTAGTAGGCCCCCAAGAAGCGGGAATGAAAAACTCGTTCGGATACAGAATAAAATTGGAACACGTATTGAATTTGTATAATAATATTAAATAAATGTATAAGAATAATAAATACATCTAATATTATTTTAATCATATGAACATATTGCGAAAACACAAATCAAATTATTTTATTAACTAAATATTTTGATTTGTACTTTTAATTTTTCTCCAGTAGTCACACTACTTAATACTATATAAATTATAAATATTAGATGTCATATACCAAAGAAAAACGACCAAGATGACCTATGTCCGAGGTGGGGATACCCACCTCGGTCATCTTGGTCGTTTTTCTTTGGTATATGCCATACCTGGGATAACTGGGGGCAAGTTATAGGGATTTGATATCGATTAAAAAGATGTCGATATCATTGTAATAAAAGATGTTGTTGAACATTCTCAATTACAATACAGAGGTTCGATGTCATATCTGGTATCGGGCCTAAGGTGGTCCACGTTTGTATGGGAAAAAAATAAATATATTTTTTTTAATGGGGCACCCTCTTATTTTGTAACAGCTATTACGTTGATGAAATATACCAAGTTTCGTAATTTTATGTCAACTCCAAAGCGGTGCTCAATGCCTTTGAAAAATATAATATTTTATGAATCCCAAAACAAATAAATATTTTATATTTATGATTTTTATGTCAGTAATTGCTTTAATACTGTTCAAAACGGGATTTAAAAGTCAAGTAGGTAAAAAATACATTTTATTTTTATTTTTAATAAATTATTGATTCGGTTGACTTTTTGGCGCAGATTCAAATAAGCTTAAAACATAGAAAGAAAAATTAACTTCTACTATGTTACTTAAAAATCCTATGTTTAAACAGTCTAGAAGCAATAACTAAAATAAAAAGTTAAGAAACAGTAATTTCATTTTTTCACATTCCATACAATATAAAAAACATCAAAGGCCTTGAGCACCACTTTATAGTTTAAATAAAATTATGAAACTTGGTATAATTTATCAACTTAACAGATGTAACAAAATAAGGGGGTGCCCCATGGGAAAATAAAATAAACCTCTTTTTGGACCACCCTAATCGGGCCCCTTCAGTTAGTAAAAGAATGCAGTTATTTTTTTAATCAAAATGACAATTTAAATATTGATATTTTAATATTGGTTGCATATTTAGCAAACTATTTTAAAATAAACGCGTAAATACCCTTTTAAATTTATTTTAATTTTAATTGAGGAGTAAGTACCTAATATTTATTTAAGCCGAATAACATTTTGATGTTGTCATTCACAGTAACATCGATATATTTGTAGTCGATAAAATATTTTGCTACATCACTTTCGTATAAATGCCCCGAGTTATCCCAGGTATATGACATCTAATATTTATAATTAATCATATGAGTTATTTCATTATTCTTAAAATACAATGAAGAGAGCAATATTTGTCGCAAATTTTATTATTATAGTTAGGTTTTTTTTATTGTGAACAAATATTTTAAACGTATAGTTTAGTTAACGTTAGTCGTGATTAGTACACTTTCTTATAGATAATACATAACTTACACTAAAAGCTGTGTTTAATACAGGATGAACGGTATACCAATTTCAAAGGACTGAAATTTTTTTAGTTGCAACAATTTGTTACTATAAGTAAGAAAAAACAAGGGAAAAAATATTACATTTTGTGATTAAATTTACTTTTAGTCAATATGAATCTTTTGCCTTGACTATCTTCAAATGGTAAAAAAATATTTGCTCGCAGCACGTTTGTGAGCAGATCGTTTGTGGTAATGGTACCTATATGCCAATGAAATACGATTACTTTCTTCATTGCATTTATACTAGCATTTTAAATTGCTCTCACCTTTCTCTTCAAAATAAACCAGATAGAAAGTCCGAAACTCACTGCACTGGAGAAATGACACTTTAAATTCGGGTTTCAGCCATTTTTGGTTCTAACGAGCTTTATAAGCCGAAGCTTAGTCTCGTTCTTATGTACTGCGGTCTATAACCCAATTTGTTGCGTGCCTAAGACTTCAATGCGGTGTCCGAAACATATTTGAGATAATAAGCCGCTATTACTTTGACACCAGACTTAATAAAATGTACTTGGTAACACTTCATACAGTTCGCCCTATGTGAGTTAATCAAACGAAGCCGATGTTTTAACTCTAGTGTTGGTGTTTCATTCCTTTGCTTTATAATATTATGGTCTCGTCGATGAGATGAAAAAGCCGTGTGGTGACGGCAGTAAGAATACATTTGTCACCACCCCAACTCCTCCTGCGGGTGTCGTAAGAGTCGACTAAGGGATGGAAATGTCATTGACCAGAATTTGATAAAAAATTGATGATGGGCAGCAACGTTATCATAATGGACACATTACTGCGATTGCCAATCCGCTTGCCCAGCGTGGCGATTATGGGCATTTACCTCCTAATGCGTTTATACGCATAGTTAATAGGAGAGGCCTACGTCCAGCAGTGGACTATCATAGGCTGATGATGATGATGACAGTGAGGTGAAAAATTATATGTATCACACGAGAGCAAAGATACCTATTTGTATCTCGTGTCTTTGAGTCCCTCGCTGCGCTCAAGATTCTAATTTCAAATATAGAATCCTTCGCTTGCTCGGGACTCAACATCAATACGTATAATCGAAACAAAAATCTACTTTGCGCTCTAGTTGAACAAATAACTATTTCATAATTTATAAGTTTAACAGGTTACTCATAATTCCGACTATTTAATACAAAATAACGCGGCATTATCGCCACATCATTACAACTATCATCATCATCATCAGCGTTTGCATCGCTAGTTCGTTTTCTATTAGATATAGTAGTAGGATAAGTAGGATGAATCAACTTTTTTGGTGTTATTGCCATAGTTGCGGTCACCTGAGTCACGCATTATGAAAACATACATGTAGTCCATTTTTGTAAGTGGCCCATTAAGTAAAGGTCTTATTAACACCAGAAAAATGCATGTTTGCATAGTTTAAGTAGCGTAAGTCACGCTCATTTTGCATAAAACTAGCGTGACTCGGGTGACCGTAACCATGGCAATAACAGACAAAAAAAGTTGATTTGCCCAGTTTCGTTAGACAACATGATATAACTATAACCATTACGTAGTAATTAATACTTCGTTTTTGTAGGTACGACGAGGTTAATAAACGTTTAGAACTATCTGTTTCATATTTGTACGGTCTTTGGTAAATCGATGTATAGATTCAATTGGAAGATAGGTACGAGTAAAGTGTTCAGCTACTTTTTATATCTTCAAAATTTTTAATAAAGTTAAGGATGGACTCGAGAATTATTTACTTGTTTTAGGACTGTGTAATGCAATCTTCGCTTGGAATAATACAATGAAACCTTTAATTTGCATGCCTATTTCCCAACCTTCTTTTGTGATTATTTGTTCATTGGAGTATCAAAAACCATTGGAGAGTTAGCTTGTCAAGACAACCTGCTCTGTATATTATTTTTCTTTCTTATGGACTTTTGTCTATTTGTACTACAACTTGTTCTGTGACCCCGTACGCTCAAAATAATAAAAAATAATTATTGAAAATTGTTTACGTATTTGTGCTTATTTCCGGCCGACAACAACTCAATCGTTCAAATAATTATAAATATACACAGACGTTAAATTTAATTTTGTTTTTAGATAAAATTAGAAAACTTTACTTAGGTATCTAAAATCCCTTTAAACCCCCGGTCAAGTGCGAGTTAGACTCGTGTGAAAAGGGTTCCGTATGTTCACGATTGTTGAGATTTCATAGAAATTACAATTTTAAAATACTATAGACTTCTTATAGGTTTCCAGTAAGTATACGTAAAGAACTTATTTAGTGTATTTTTTGCAAACTATTAAGCCCAGTAGTTTCGGATATCAGGGGGGTGGTAATTTTCGCCTATATTATTAAATACCTTCAATATTATTTTTTATTTATCAATTTGCAATTTATCTTGCAATAGGTACGTTTAAAATCAATAAAAATATTGAAAATCATTACACTTGATATATAGCCCCTTTTATTTGATATACCATATGATACAATTTGCAAAACATATACTTTTTTTATTTAGCCCCCAAAAGTAGCACTCTTATTTAAAATTCATTCATTATAAATCACTAAAATAATAATATGTGTGCCAAATTTCAACTTAGGCGGTCCAATTGTTTCCGAGGAAATCGGCTGTAACAGAGGGACAGACAGACAGACAGATATGCGAGTGATCTTATAAGGTTTCCGTTTTTTCCTTTTGAGGTACGGAACTCTAAAAAAATGTTGTGACAATAAAACTAGAGTGTGTCTGAAAACGTATACTGCGTCATTAGTTAATTTGAAGTAAATAGTCCCTATATTTTACCAAAAAGAAACATTGAACTGGTTTGCATTCCATCAAATAAAATAAAAAATTATAAGTAGATCGATAATTCGTGAGGAGCCTTCTCATCACGTAATTCATTTATGTAGTTAATTTAAAATCTATTAATGGTATTGTATTGTCTATAATTTTCATACACATAAATATACAACCGATTGTGTAGGTGACTCAATTTTTTTTTACATTATTTTAATCCCGTCACGATTCTGTGCGGAAACAGAGAGCATATTTTTCGGACCCTAGAATAAAAGTTAGACTTCTTTCTAAAGAAAAAGACCTATACACACATCTGTTCTGTTGAAATTGAAACAGTTGAATATTGACGCTACGCGTTCTAGGGCGTCGATTACGGCAGAACGCGGCTCACGGCAATTGCCGACCGCCGGAGAGGGCTGAGAGTGCTTGCAGCCCTCGGCTATTGACACCTTTGAGAGCCCACCACCTCTGCCTTTAATGCCAACTTGTATCATTTCAAGCCATTCAGTGTATTGAAATCGTGTTTTTCTACTCCCGTACCTTTATTTGTAATTTACATGGTCTTGATCACACCTTTAAGCCCCTACCTTACAGATGTCAAGATAAGTCTATATTGTCTATTCCCTATAAACGCATTCGGGTTCACACGCAGTGCGTTTTTTGCATTTTAAGACACCTCGTGTATACAAGACTTAATGAAATATATGGCTGCCAAACTAATAAAAAAAAATCAGATGAACAGTAAACCATAGAGGAGCTTTCATTTTTAATTTTGACGTCTCCCGCCCGACCTTGATGATTAATAAAATTGTGTTTGATTAAGGAAATTTCTAAAATTTACAATTTTATTTAAATGGTCGTAGAAAAAGTATTGTATGCATCATTTTTTAACTGAGTCAAAAAATGCTCGTGGCGTCTTTAATAACAATTTTCGGCTTCGCCCCAAATTGTTACCCACGCCACTCACCTTTTTTGACCTCTCTTAAACAAGAGTTGCATAAAATACTATTATGCTCACATCGGGGAAGCTATACTTAGGTTCGAGTCCGCGTATTTAAGAAATATTTTTTAAATGTGTAGCGTGTTTATGAACTAGTGTAACAAGGCTATAAAAAAATTAAATGTCACAGTTACGAAAGTTGACATACAAACTATGTGTAAAAAGTATAGTACGATCAAACCTTATATTATTTTACCCCAAACTCGCAAATCAAGTAGTATCGCTGCATTTTTGGTATGTTGCTTAGACACCATAGGGCAGTATAACATTTTGCAAGCAAAACAAAAACTGTGCACTTTTTGAAAATGTTGTACCTCAAAATCTATGTAACTCACGGTGATGCAAGATAGCTCAAATGCTTTCAAATTTAATATTCTTTCTAAGTATTATAGCAATTAGTACCTATCAAAAAGATAATAGGTTTTTAATTAAACGACAAAAACTGATTAATAGTTGACAAATATTTAAATTAACTGTACAAGTAATTCTATTTATATTTCGAACGATTCAATATAAAGCGTGGCCTGCTTAATTGTCAATCGCTGCTGCAATTACGGTTTGGCTAAAAATCTGGATCACAATCCTCGGCTTCAATAAAAGCCTGCATAATTTTAACACACTGTATATGTATAATACATTCACAGCCACGACCAAGGAATAAATATGTGGAATAAATAAATACACAAATAATTTCCTCGCCTCGCCAGGATTTGAACCTGGAACCTCCAGCTTCGTAGGCGGGGTCACTACCAACTAGGCTACGGAGGCTGAAATATACCATAACCTCTTGTCAAATTGGTTCAACTGTACCTACTAGAAATATGTAACTTCTAATTTCGTTAATATACCCAAGTAATATCATTTGTATAGAGTGTTTAAATTATGAACAGTTAAAATCGTCAGATTCAATATGATATCACGATTTTTCAGGTAAATTGAAAAACTATGTTTTAGTTATCCTATTGAATTTTATTTATTTTGTATTTTTTAGGCCAATTATCAATAGTTAGTTAGGTACTCGCTGAAACCATATATTTATACTATTTGCTTAAAATAAATGTGGAAAGACGTTAAGAGTTGAATAAATACATCAGAATTGGATCTCGTATTTTAATAATATTTTTAATTAATAATAGTAATATTTTAAAGTAGCTAAATCACAAATCGAAATCGAATAGTGTTTGATTCGTGTAATGCTGAGGGCTCTTATAGTATTAACATTTATTCAAATTAGGTGTCGATGATCTATTGAAACATTTACACACATCAAAAACTTAATTGAATAAAATGGCAGTTTTTTAACTTAATCAAGATTTTAAGTTCGATGTATTAAAAATTTAAGTAGGTGCATCCGCCTTTCGATAGAAGCAAGTATACATTCGAACTGTATAATTAAATACTAACTCACTTTAGTAATTCTTGCGGTTACATTCATTCATATTACAACAGACGAATTATGGTTCGATCATCTAACTTTCTTTAGTACAATATTTCTATAGTAAGTAGAAAATAAATATATAGAGAGATTTATTACATTTTGAAACTTCGTTCTTCTGGGAGCCTGGTATTTCATTTATATGTAGTGAACCGGAATTCAATGACAATCAATACAATATAGAACTAAATCGCGTAAACTTACGTTAAATATTATCCTTCTACCTGATGTTTCGGGCATGAAATTACACCCGCGGTCTCAGGCAGAGTCTAATCAATATAATTCAATACAGATTTTCACACAGTATATGGTATACGGTATTTATACAATACACCTAAATATAGTGTCAGACAGAAGTTTAGGTTCCGATTTCGGCAAAAAACCATGCTTCGCTCGGACACTAAGTAGTTAAAATTTTCGCCCCCGATACTGTTTCACTAAGTGCTAATACTATGCCGATCAGAATAATCTCATAGAACTCCTATACCACTGGCATGCATTGTGTGACCGAAAAGGGTATGAATATTACATTTTTCCCTGATAGCCGTCGTCTTTAGGTTAAAGAAAATGCGGCTCTTTTATTTTTATATCCTATAAATTGTTAACAATCTTATTTTAAGTGAGTGAGATGACATTTGTGCAGTTTTATGGATGAATAGAGCCTAATGTTTTCGTCCGCAAGAAGTACCTACAATAAATAGAAAACAAAAATGAATGAATTACGCGAGTGATATTAACGTTGACAGTTTTTTTTTCTATTTCATTGTACTGATTGCGGACGAACGCATTAGGGTCTATTCATCCAAAAACCTGCACAAATGTCACCTCACTCACTTATAAACATTGATTTAGAATATATAAGTGGATCCCCAAACAGCTCAAAAAAATGGCCCCAAAAAATGGGCTGCAGAAGTAAATATTGCGGGCCTTTTGCTCCGCTATTCAGTTCTGACAGTTGACATTTGGTCACCTTACGGTATAGCATCATTATTCCTTAAACATAAAATGTTTCTACTATTTTGCGGTGTTGTTCGCAAATTTGACACTTATTGCTCACATATTTTAAAGACAAACGGGTCTTAATCGCGTAAACTTACGTTTAATTATATCCTGACGTTTCGGGCATGACGTTACACCCGTGGTCGCAGGCAGACTGGCGAGAGACTGTATCAACACCTTCGAGCTGCGCGGGTTTTTCGAACTACCCGCACTTGATCTTGATTATTCACTTCTAGGCTAGGGTTGTCACTAGGCCTACACACAACACTCACAACATCCAATGGCTTTAAAATGTATGTTTCACCACGCTTACATTTGTAAATCACGGGATTCCACGCGGATGAGATTCCTTGCCCCTCATTTTGATTAAAATTCCGATGTCTCTTAATTTCAATAGCTTCACGTACTTTTCGGCTATGATGTATACGCTCGGTTGAGAGGACTTTCGGGTTATGGAGTTCAATCCAGTGGTTAGGTCCGGACTCCATCAAATGCTCGGCCACAGCAGACTTATTCGTTTGACGCTTTTTAACAGCCGTGATATGTTCCTTGACCCTTTCCGCTATGGTGCGTTTGGTTTCCCCAATATAGGAACTACCACAGCCAGACCCGTTTGTCTTTAAAATATGAGTGATAATCGTGAAAGTTTAAATCAATATACTTGTTGCTCACTTCACAAAGTTTTTTATTCTTTGAGTTTTTTTATTATAGTTTATTGTAAGTGAGCGTTATTAGCTTAAACTGAAACATGATAGAAATGACTTTTAGTGCCACTTTTCTTGGTTTTTTTGTTTGGCTCTGTGCGTCCATTTATTATTTTTAATGTCATTGCTTATAAAAATATAATATACATACCTTCGGAAAACTTTACATAGCCAATGGTGTCAAAAATGTTCGTATTTCTATGCCTCTGGCATATGAGTAACACGCTACACGTATGGATTAAATGAAACAAAATTCGAGTTTCAGTTTCAATATAGGGAATCCCTAAAATGTAGGTATCGTTTTTCTTTATTTTATTCACATACATAAGTCTACATCATGTTTCAACAGTATAGCTCTTA
>JALPQI010028298.1:0-10837 GCA_025490895.1 Thaumatotibia leucotreta | reverse complement strand
TTTTTATTAAGCACACTTGCAAACTGTTTTGCCAACTACGAGGTACATGTCCGTGAAATTTTTAAACTCCGTTCGGGATTTGACATCTGGTTATGTTTAAAAAGTGTTTAAAACCAAAAATGACACGTGATTTGTCCGGTTAAAGTAAAAGCTGGGTAAGCGCTTACAGAGCGAATAAAAATGTAAAATTCGAGCTATATAAGTATGTCAAACTCTGTTTTTCGGTGTAATATGAAACTTTAAGTAAACAAGTATAGGTAAAAACTTAAGTAAGTCATCTCTTGTATTTATTTTTCAAATAGACAATACATGTTTAAAATGCGAACACACAAATGCCTATGTTAAAACATTTTTTATTTTGAAAACTATAAACAATATTACCTATACAGAAACAAACTATTTTTAAAATAAACTTACGAAAATACAATACTACTAAATTATAAATAAATAAATTGACCTAAACCTAAATCACTATCAATCGGTAGGGTGCCCAGAAGGCTGGCAGCATTGCCACGATACAACTACATACAGCTGAAGCTTTTCTTAACTTTTTCACCTAAAATGTTTTTAGAGAATTTCAGAAAACTATATACCACGTAGTAACTGATAAACAATGTTAGTAGAAAATCACTGAAACACGAAACCGCCAACCCTAATTAAACAGTATCGGATTAATATCTACTGAACCGAATCTCCGCTTGTGGATTACTGTATCGCCAATGTACGGGTTAAATTTTCATAATACGTCAATAAATGGATTTTGTCTTTTCGAGGATCAGTTAAATATGAAAGCGGATTGGCAATTTAATTTACAGTGACGATTATGCACAAAGTAACATCATCATCAGCCTGTGATAGTCCACTGCTGGACGACGGACGTAGGCCTCTCCTACTACTCCTCTGCGTATAGACGCATTAGGAGGTAAATGCCCATAATCGCCACGCTCGGCAAGCGGATTGGCGATCACAGTAATGTGACGCTGCTGCCATCATCAATATTTTATCAAATAATGGTAAGTGACACTTGAATCCCTTAGTCGACTCTTACGACACCCGCAGGAGGAGTTGGGGTAGTGACCTTTTTCCAATATTTTGCAAAAATTACACGTTTAAATGGGTATTTCTCAAGTACCTATTTAAATTGACAAGTAAGTAATATACAACTACAGTAATATTTTGTTACTTATTTGTAAAATCTTAGTAAAGTACGAATGTTTAAAAGACTAAAAAGAAGTACTGATATATATCACGCTAAAATATCAACAGACGGATTTCAGGAAATCTGAAACAACCTGATAAGATAAAAGCATATTTCCATAACAACTAAAATTACTAAAACTCAATTTAAATGTATATTACAAACAAACAACTGTCGACACAATTTCAAATTAAAATGAACTGGAGGCCACAGATAATTAATTATTGTCTGATTTAAATTATGCAGAATAACAATTTGGAAACTAAATTATATCCTGATGGCACAGCGATTAAAATTTGTAATATGTAATGAAGCCATTTAACGGTAGCCTATTTAATTCATTTAAATTAGTTAATGAGATGATAATATTTATTTTTAGTCAACAATAATGGCCTATGGGAATATTTAGAACAGATATTGTAGGTACTACTATTGAAAGCCGAGCAAGAGAAGGAATCTAAAATCCTGACCATAGCGAGGCTCAAGAAGCAAAACAACTTTGGAGACGAGTGAAACACAACATGTTTCACCTCGAATGCAAGTAAAAATAATTTATTATTGTTCTAAGACTTTGTTGTTATAAGAATATACTTAATATGTATTTAGATTTTCGCGATTTCGACGTTGCTCCCATGCTAAAAGTTGTTCAGTATGACTTATATACACGGTGTTTGTGTGGTTATTAGGACCGGTGAATCGGTGGTATATCAACATAAAAACGCTATTTATAAATATTTGTTACTAGTCCAGCAAACTTTTGATTTACTAAATATATCCTCCGTATCAGCCTCCGTAGCCTAGTTGGTAGTGACTCTGCCAACGAAGCTGGAGGTTCCGCGTTCGAATCCCGGCGAGGGCATTATTTGTGTATTTATTTATCACAAATATTTGTTCCTTGGTCATGGCTGTTTATGTATTTAAGTATCTATATGTATCTATCTATTATAATTATATAAGGTCCTAATTTATTAGATGCAGATATTTTTACAGCTGATAGTACTCGGTCTCTGGAGTATATTAAACCGTGAAACATTATAGCTTTTACGATGTTTTTTTGGAGAAAACGGAAAAACAAATTTCCTACGTAAAAACACCCTGTTTATGTGATTATTAAATAAAAACTCATTGAATAGTTTCTAGTACCTCTTTTACGTACCACTTAACTGGAACTGGCCACTTCTCGTCGATAAATTAAATACTTTTCAACACACTTGCTCGTAACGTAGGTATTATTGAACCGCTATTAGGCTCATAATCCAAGACATTAAACACGCGTGCTTTTTCATTACGTTATTGTTCTAGTGCGGTAATAAAATAACCCGACCAAGTATGTTTGCAAACATTTGCAAGTATTATGTCATGTAGATGAAGCATTCGAATTTAGTCAGGTTATGTTTATTTTTTAAATTGACCAAAGAGTTGACAGGTGGCAGAAATAGCGGAATCCAGAATATTATTTCAAAATACTATACATTTTCATAAACACATAAATAAAATATTTAAATTGTGCATCCAAATTATCGAGTAATTATATTAAATGTAAAGTTATTGTATTTTTATTTTATGATAATCGTTCATTAACGAATTATTATTCGCAGTTTTTTTTTTATATTGGCTGTTTATGGATAGGATTGCTGCCTTACAAATTTGCGCGCGTTTAAAATTCCGTAGGTATGCGCGCGCCGTTTTAAAGTTACCATTGTATTGTATTTGTTATTCGGAGTGGAGTGAATTTGAAATGTTTGTTGCGTTTATTTTGTTGTGTTTACTATTATTACTTTTATGTGAATTGTGAACTTCAAGTAATGAACAAGAAAAAAATAAAAAGGTTAAACTTAACTTTGGGATAGTTCCTAAGTAAGTAGTAAAAATTACCTAGCAACAAATGTTAGTAAAAGTGTTACTAAAAGTCGGTTATTCCTCGCAAGTGTGTTGAAAAACGTCGTATGAAACTCGTGTGCATTGATCATTATACTCGAGGCGGTATTGTGCGCGCGAGCTGCAAGCGAGCGCGCATAAGATAGCAGAGAGTGAGAACTTAGCACACTTGTATCATAATGTACTATTATTGTCAATGTCATGTTATTTTCCGTTGGATTGTGTCGTTTGATGACATGACAGACAGTGTTATTGTGATATGTGATAATGCACACATGATGATCTTTTTTAGACGAAATTATAATTAATTTTTTTGTTAGGAAAATGAAATCAAAAAAATTACATGAAAAGATTTCTTAATTTATATTTAAAGTTAATTATTTTAATGTAAAGTATCATGTGTTAAAATATCTGCAACTAATAAATTAGGACCTTATATATCGTCGCCTGGTACCCACATCACAAGCCTTCATTGAGCTTACCGTGGGACTAGGTCTATTTGTGTAAGATGTCCCAAGATATTTATTTATTATATTCTATTTGCATTAATCAAAGATATTCTGCCGACATATGCACGGTGTTGCGATCAAAGTCTAAAGTACCATGTTACCTTAAAATCCTATTTTGATTGACTGATCGCTTAATAGCTTAATTACTTATAATAAAAATTTATTGATGCCCATCTCAGACCGAAACGTATCGGGAGTTATGCATATAATTGCCAGGACGAGTGCTTTTAACATGTAACCCCATTACCAGTTGCAACTCACTCGAGCACTTTGCGAAACTACTGAAGTGCAGGTTCACTCACACTGCACATTTGAACCAGCTATCACTTCGCCAGTGTAAATCACCCCTTACAACGTAAACGAGTTGCAACGGCAGTTAAAACTTTCTGTGTGTCGCGCCCCTATTATAGTTGATGCTTCTTAGAGTTTCAAAACTTTCTGTTAACATGTGTTCTTGTTTTAATGAAAAAATCGGCCAAGTGCGAGTCCTCATCTTTATGATAAATTATAAACTGTATTAAGTTTTGAAGTGAGTATGAAGTTATTATCAATCTTTTATACCGTCCCTCCCACATATGTTTTCATGTAGATAATTATGTTCATAACTAAGTACCTATTCATGTTAGATCTTCATAATTAAGTAACGGATTTTGATGCGGTTTTACTATACCCGGAATAAGCCTCAACGCTTAAATCTCATAATTGCGGAATTATACAAACACTATAGCTTAGGTATAACTAAGGCCTGAGGCGATTTACCTTCAACTCCAGACCCTTCAAACCAACTAGGTAAAGTTACGTAAGTGATATTGTGGCGGCGGCAAAGGGTCAATTTCGTTATCAGCCCGCGCATAACAGCCCCGATCATTGGACTTTATATAAGCTCCAAACGAGACACACGGGCCTTCTTGTTTGACATGCAATGTATACTTACGTTTCGTATAAAATAAAATAAAATATAGCTGTGTTCTTGAGCAATTCACAAGTAATCATTTGTTTCCATTATCGTAGAAAAACGAAATCAAAAACTTTGACGACGGGAATATAATATACACAGCTTATCACCTCCACAGATTGTGTAAACTTTCAATGCTTATGTACCATACCATAACGAGTATTCGGAAATGTGGGTGGAAAACTTTTACAAAACTTGTGAAACAAAACACAAGTGGATACAAAACTGTTCCTAATGTCCTAAAATATAAATAAATATTCACACATTCAAATACTGAAAGTTCGGGATTTTGTATAAAGATTTACTCTCATATTTATGATCGTCTTCTAAATTAGCAAGCCGATAAGAATCGTTTGTCCCTTTCTGTCTATAGAATATGACTATAAGACCGAAAGGGAACGGCTTGTGAAGTAAGGAGACGTTTATGAATAGGGGGGTTAGACTCTGCAGTGAGTGTTGTTATGTCCATAATATTAGTTTATTTTTATTGGTTATAAGTATTACTATACTGTATATATGTCAGAGCACATGGAAAGGTATCACGACTCTTAAAATAGACCTTATGTGTTCTTATAACTATAAAGTTTAACTTTAAACACCGTGACAAGCTATTTTTCCATGTGGTTGGTTCCGTTTAGGTACTGGCACTAAGAATCTGGTGGTACGAGTAGGACCTCGTGCAGGGTCCGCCCGGATAGCTACCACCATCTTACCCGTTAACCTGCCGCTAAATAGTTAGTACTGTGTTCCAGTACGGGGGTAAGATAACCGGTGTGATTACTCGTACTGGCATAGAGACAATCCATCTAAGTCCTCAGAGTAGGCAGCGCATAGGCAATTTTTGGTCACTAAGTCCATGTTCCCGCTTTCCATCAGGTGGGCTGAGAGCTCAGTTGTCGCTCAGCTGTGACGAAGGTAGACACCTTCGTCACATAAAAAAAAGCTTTTACACAAGTTTGTTCACCATTTCGACTTCCCGTGTGTCCCAGCTTATCACCGCAGGTTGTGTAAGCCGTCAGTTCGTTGCGGGGCGTAATCTAGACTGTTGCGTAACTCCGGTGTTTAGGATAGATGACTAACAAGCTCGAAAAGTTGGGCGTTCTACTGAAAATCTGGGCCACAGAGCGCAGATGATATAATGTAAAATATACTCGTACTGGTGTATGCATCAAGAATAATTATCACAGGTTTTGATAAAGAATTTTTTTTTTGTATATGAAACCAGCATACTCGTACCTAGCCAAGATGTTTTTCTGCAATCATTATACAATTATACATACTTACGATAGTCCAGTGTTATGAGATCCATATTTTGAAACGCTGCTTCGTGGTTTTTCGTTTGAATCTGTCATTCTCATACATTTATAAGTTTTCGCTAATCGTATACGATTGCAGAATTGCATCTTGGCTAGGCCTGCAGCTGCGCATTTAATAACCTTTTTCATCACACTTGCTATCTAAGCGCGTCATAGCTTGCATGCGTAGCGGGAGTAATAGAAAAGTGAAATTCCCTAGGGAGTAATAGAAATGTCAGTGTCAGTACGTCATTTAATACTATTTTGTCTTAAAACTTATTTTTTTGTGGGCACACTATTCTCATTCATACAAATAAAATTCAATATAAAGGTTTTGTTAGTGGTTAGCTCTAAACAATGTTACCTACCTAATTTAGTGTATTTTAGATATTCTTCCTTAAAAAATAAGATGTTCAATGTTCTAAAAAAACAGCTTAGTCATATCAATTCCATGGTTTCAGAATCTATTTACTGCCACAAAAACGAATACAATTTATTTTTCTACAAAGAAGTTAGGTACTAGGATACGCTCTAGATGTATTATGCAATGTACCAAAGGCTTAATGAAGCACCATTGATATCTAATTGTATCCCAAAAAGAAAGTTTTCTCTTTGAATAATTGCGCCTCAAATTTAATTTTAACATCTAAATTTACAAAAGGTTCGGACCTTTTTTGTTCGTTCATTATGCAGGAGCTACAGGATCGATGACGTAAACGAAACACATTTTCGGCCTTATTTCTTTGGACTAAGGTGCAAAGGTAAACAAACATATGAAAGAGGCATACCAATATTTTTATAAGGGTGTTACGTTGGTTTCTCCTCTTGTGGCTTGATATTGATATGATAATATTCATACGGATTGCTTGTGATAAGTCCAGAGATCGTGCGATTTCCAGCATTTTTGGTGCAATGTAGGTCAATTAGTGGATATGGTGTAAGTTATTAATAAGGAGATAGTGAGTTAAGGTTCGTTATTGTCTTACAACGTGTTATTACTCGTTTCAACTTAAAGTGACCCTTGGATTCTTTTCACTAAACTTCTAGGGTTTTTGGTGAAATAAAGTTGAGTTAAAGGAATCGAGGGGTCAATTTTTAGCTGTATCGTGTCATAACACGTTGTAACACAAAGATGAACCTTAACTCGCTATCTCCTTTCGAATAACTTACTTCACATCCCTTAATTGAACTACATTGCACCAAAAATGCTGGAATCCGTACGATGTCGATAACATGGCAGGGAGCCTGGAGGTCCCGGAGGCGAGGGAAATTTACTTGTGACTTGGTCACGGTTACCTTCTTTGTTTTTAGGTATTTGAATGTAGCAATGTACATACGTAGATATATTTATATCGCACTTCGTACTTAGTACGTACAACAGAAGCCTTAATTAAGCTCAGTGTGGGGCTAGGTTGATTTGTTTAAGATTTTCCCACGATTCATGTACCTACTGGTAGTGTTAGGAAAATGTGACATGTGAGTATTATTTAAAATGAGCTTTAAATTTTGACACAGAATCAAACATTCCACATCAAGATTCATTACATAAACTATGAGCAATATTACAATACAAATACCTAACAATCACCAAATAAAAAAAAACCGACTTCAACAGTTTCTCCAAGATGCCATCATCAGAACCCGACTTGGTGCCAACAGAACAATCTCGGTTATTCTAAAGTCGGTTAAAAAAGAATGATGGTATCGAGTTATTCGTTTATTTGTCGTGCACATGGTTAATGCAAAAACACTTATATTTATATGGTTTTATCATGGATGACATTGTCAGAACTAGACCAAATGGGACCAATTGGTGAGCTTTCAAATAAAAAAAGAATCATCAAAATCGGTTCACCCAGTCGAAATGAGGAAACAAACATAAAAAAACATAGAATAGCATTGAGAATCTCCTCCTATTTTTGAAGTCGGTTGAGAAAATAATTATTATTAATAGTTATTGCATACTTATTGGCATAATACAGACAAAAGTATCTAAATGTTCTGTAGTTTTCTGGGATCGGAACTGATTAATATTTGTAAAATTTCTTTTCTATAAAATTTTGCAAAAAATATAGGTATATTGTGCAATTTATTTATTGTGCCGAGTGTCGTTGTTACTTTAATGCTTATATTAAAAACTTTTATATTTAAAACACCAAGAAGTTCTTATGCATTTTCCCGTGTTTGAAAAGTTTTAAAACTTATTTCCTGTAAGGATATACTATCCTTTCAGCGCCTCGTTCCAATAGTAGAAATGGGAACGTATTCGAAGACGTAAAGAATATTATTTTCCCAGGAGATCGGGACGTATGAGAGACTTGTAAGGATGGGTGTACACTACTCGTATTAGGTGATAAGAATTAGTATTTTATGTGACTGGTTCATAATGAGAGGCATTAATAAACGAGTGTTTTAATGCCTAATTATGAACAGTTGCATACATAACTTTATCTACATGCATATAATAAGTTTTCTACAATATGTTCATTTTGTGGCAGCAAATTATTGGTCACGGTTGTAGCGGCGTCCCGGATTTCTGGTGGTGTTTCACACATTTCATCATCACTGTCTTCGTCGTCATAACTCATTTTTCAGTGTAAATATTTCACAACGAACTCGATAATATCTAACTTTCAAGTCAACAGTCCAAAAAAGTTGGATGTTTGAAACAATTCAAACAAAACAAATGACTGACATTAGTTTTTTTTAATTCATAGACCAGGTAAGGTCTTGACTCGATATCGATTCTCAAATCGATTCTCAATATTAGAGATTTAAAAGAATGTATGGAATATGAATTTTAATGTGAATGAAATTAGAAATCGATTAATTCGATAAACGAAATTAAAGTGTGATTTTTCTTTTTAACAGAATGTTCGAAATTTAATTGTGATTAAGATATCGGTTGCCGATATCGTAAAGTAAAAATTATGATACATCCACAGATACAGATTTCTTAAAGTAGGCTATTTGCTTACCGCCGCTAAACATAGTGTAGACAATTTATGATATGGATGTAGATAAAACATTATTATGTGCAGGCGCGAATACACGAAGCAAGAATACACTTGTCACCACCCCACACTTCCCGCGGGTGTCGTAAGAGTCGACTTAGGGATTGAAGTGTCATTGACTATTTTTTGATTTCATTGATGATGGGCAGCAGCATCATCGTAGTGGACACGTTACTGCGATCGCCAATCCGCTTGCCCAGCGTGGAGATTATGGGCATTTACCTCCAAATGCGTCTATACGCGCGTCCAGCAGTGGACTGAGATAGGCGTAGATCCAAGGGTGAGGGGCAATGGGGGCACTGCCCCCTGTCCCCCCGACACTGGACCTAGGTATGACTAGGTGGTGAATGCTCCCCCTGAACGAAATCCTGGATCCGCGCCTGATTAAGATTACAACACAAATTATATGTTATGTGACGGGAAATTAACATTTTTAAATATTCTGAAATTACATGTTTCCTGTCATAAATTTTCTCATATAAATCGAAATCATGCGAATGACAAGTTTTATTAGATACATTGTGTGTCAATAAAACTGTGTCTCAAATAATTTTAAAAAAGATGAAATAAATAATAGACATCATGGCATTTGCTACGTAGAAATTAATACTCAGTGGGCTGTTAAATTAAATCCGCGACGCAAAATTTTATAATGTTCAACATGTGAAAAGAGCTACCTACTCTATTCTTTAATAGAAATTCAAATTTAGTGCATTTTCATTGTAAAGCCTTACTTTTTTGCACATAGAAATGAAATATTGAGAATCCAAATCCTACAAGTGTGTAACCACCCTTACAACGCTGCACCAGTGTAGTGTACCTTAGATGTCCAATTACGGCCGACGCGTTCACAAAAGCCAAGGTTCCAAAGAAATATCATTTGCAGTCAACTGACAAACTGAATCGCATTTAAGAGGATCACGGCAGCCTCCCAGTTCTTCCTTGCTGTCAATTTCAACGAAATTTCTCGCAAAAATCTGTTTTTTATCTAAATTTTGTTTTGCATTCACTGTGCAACGATATGTTACCTACCTATACGTTGATGAACAATTTTTTTTTTAATTATGAAAGACTTTGGTTACTGATAAAAATAGTAACAAAATTAGTACATATACGAAAACAAAATTCCATTGGAAAGAAAAATTCCGGATTTACCACATTTAAGTTAAAAAAAAATTTTTACTGTGTTCCCTCAACTTTAAGTAAATATAAACTTCATATTCGTATTCAACGACCTTGAAAACATAAGAAAAAAGGACAATTAGCCGTGCTTATGTTTTAGTCACATACTCCCATTTTTTCGTCTTTTTAGGGGTCAGTCGCTCGCCTAATACGGCCAATACGGGCGAGTGAGTAGTACCCTTGCTCTGCACCGGAGTGGTAGAGCTGACGTCAAATTACGCCCGACGCGTTCACAAAGCAAACGCCAGGATACTTTTTAAAAGAAATATCGTTTGCAGTCAATTTCGTAACTCTTTGAAACCGGAATGGGTTTGGTAGGGAACTTCTGAAAATAAAGGCCTTTCAGTAGGTGCCAATGAATTTGTCCACAAGGTTCGTACAGTTTTGAAAAACTTACTTTGAGGATGTTTAGACTTGAACTCTTGTATTTACTGCGTAGGTACACAATTGACTAAAAGTACCTACATATTCTGTCCTGTAAATACTAAGTGTAAATGTAATGAATTTTTTGTCATACAAAATAATGCGAATGCTCAATGTATTACATCCACTGATAACCACATTACTTAAAGTAGACATAAGTATCTAAACGTCATACGAGTCTCATCTCTCATGTCAGTTGGCCGGCATACATTGCTGCAGGGTTGCACTTTAGAAAACTCATTACACCTAAATACCTAACAACAAAGTTTATCGAAATTATTATCTTATACGACTCGTATGATCATAATTATATTATAGCTGGATTAATTATATTATAGCTTGATTAATTATTCGCCCGTATCAAATACCCAATCTTTTTAAGT
>JALPQI010028297.1:0-12386 GCA_025490895.1 Thaumatotibia leucotreta | reverse complement strand
GTTGCTAAAATTGGATCTGAAAAAGCGCATTGCTCGTTCTGACATTAAAACCTTCGCCGAGTTAACAGAAAAGGCACGTCATCAGGAATCTTTGGTCAAGTTTAAGCCTTCCGTAGACAAAGTTGACAAGCCAGTTGCATCCACCTCGCAAACCCATCCGAACGTCGAACAAAGTTACAAGATGCGTGTATTGCGCTAAGAAAGGCCACAACGGTAGAAGTGTGCCGTAAGCGCCTGGCTAAACTTGATAGCAATACCATCGGGAAGGAGAATGAGGTTGCAACACCCGTAGTGACTTGTTACGGCTGCGGAGCACCGGGAGTTTTTCGCAGTAACTGTGCTACATGCAATAGCAAGGAAACCCCCACCTAAAGAAGTGGCATTTTTACACCATAGAAATCACAAGAGAGGATCATGTAAAGATACCTACGATTGAGGTGAAAATTCTCGACCAGACAGGATATGCGTATATGGACACTGCGGCACGCACGAGCGTAGCAGGCGAGCATTTGTACACATTGATGAAGGACAAAGGCGTCGAGTTTGCAGAACAGTTGGCTGCGGTACGACTGGCAGATGGTACCATTAAGATGAAGCAGCTCTTGTCAGCCACCGTTGAAATATTATTAGGCAAACGACTCAACACGATTACTTTTACAATCATGCCAGATGCCAAAGAAAATCGCACACTTTTAGGCATCGATTTCTTAGAAGCGGCGGGCATCGAATTGAGTCCTCCCCAAAGATCGTGGCATTACATCGATAAGCCTAAAGAGGTATTCCCGTTTCTACGGCTACAAAATCGCCAGCAAATTCCTTTGTTGAAGGCCGCAAAGAAACTTTCATTTACCGAAGAAGGGAAAAGCGAAGAAACATTGCCAGATTTTCTTTTTGGGCCCGTAACTTACAGTTATTGTCCCCAATTCCCGTGACGCCGTCGCCGCCTCATCATGATGTCTCGCCACCGAAGAAACCGCGTTGGGAACTAATCAAGATGCCGACAACCGCCACGTCCAACACGTCCACGAGAACCAGCGGACAATGCATCGCAAATTGACCCCCGCATAGATTATATTCCAATAAATCCTACACCACTGTATTGTATTGATATTTTATTGCAACCAAATGAGGGCCATTCTCTATCTACTACTGAAATACCTAAATTCAATGAGTTGTTAAGTAAATATAGCGACATCTTTGCTAAAGAGGGAAGTCCAACTACTTACACTGAGCATAAGATAGATACAGGGGATTCCCAACCTATAGCAGTAAAACCATATAGGCTTTCCCCAGTTAAGACAGCAACAACTTAAAGCAAAGTTAGATGGACATGATCAGTAACGATATTATTGAGGAATGCGACTCACCTTGGTCTGCACCAGTCATATTAGTGCCAAAGGGAACAGACGACGTAAGAGTCTGTGTAGACTACAGGAAGCTAAATGAGGTGACCATACCAGACAGGTATCCTTTACCTCGCATCGACGACTTGATCCATCAAGCTAAAGCGATGCCATACATGACCACTATAGACTTGCAATCTGGGTACTGGCAAATTAAAGTGAATGAAGCGGATCAGGTTAAAACTAGTTTCATTTGTCCATTCGGAATGTATAAATTCAAACGTATGGCTTTTGGTTTAAGGAACGCGCCTGCTACCTTTCAAAGACTGATGGACAAGTTCATCCTAGGCCTACGTGCGGAATGTGTCTTATGTTACCTAGACGACTTAATCATCAGGTCAAGTTCATTTGCCCAGCATCTGCACGATCTCCGTGAAATATTTGAGAAACTAAGAATCTACAACCTAAGAGCAAACAGGGAAAAATGCAAATTTGGATGCACAGAAATAAAGTACCTAGGCCACCTAATAGTTCCGGAAGGTATTAAAACTAATCCAGAGAAGATTAGCGCAATTGTGGATAGACCACAACCAAAGAACCTAAAACAATTGATATCATTCTTACAAACGGCGTCATGGTACAGGAGATTTATTAAGAACTTCGCTGAAATAGCTAGGCCGTTGACGAACTTAACAAAAAAGAAAGTACTGTGGAAATGGGCCACGGAAGAGCAAGATGCATATAAAACATTGAAAACAGCACTGACCTCATCGCCAATATTGAAACAAGCTGATTTTCAGCTGCCATTTACTATAAAAACAGATGCTAGTAACTATGCTATCGGAGCAGCTTTACTCCAGGGGGAGGGCATTGACGAACACCCTATAGAGTACGCAAGCCGCTTGTTGAACTCAGCAGAACAAAACTATACGGTAACGGAGAAAGAAGCTCTTGCTATTGTTTGGGCAGTTGCACGCTTTCGAGGCTACATAGAAGGCACCAAGTTCATTACAATCACTGACCATCAACCGTTGAAATGGTTGCTAAATTTAAAATCGCCAACAGGCCGTCTCGCCAGATGGGCTCTGCAATTACAACCATATCATTTTGAAATCAAATATTGTCCAGGGAAAGCTAATATCTTAGCTGACAGCTTATCCCGACCGCCATGTGAAGAACATACTGATTCCTGTGAAATATGTCAAGTCGAAATAGATCTACCACGGAGAAGTGAAACGAATGTTCGTGAAGAACAGGATAAAGACAAGGAAGTGAAGAAAATAATAGATGCTTTAGAAAATGAGGCATTATCTGAAGACTACATTCAATGGTCAAGAAGAGGTTACATACTTCACAACAAAGTCTTATACAGAGTCACGCCAGATCAAGAAGACGATAACGCTAAATTAGTAGTTCCAAGGCATGAAATTCCAATGTTATTGAAAACATTCCATGACTCACCGGTCGCCGGTCATCTTGGAGTAGACAGAACCGTAAAACGCATTGAGGATAATTTTTTTTGGCAAGGGTTACGCAAGGATGTCATAAAATATATAAAAACATGTACGGAATGCCAAAGGTACAAACCAAGTAATCAAAAACCAAGTGGCTTGTTTCAATCCACGACTATAAATCAAAGATTTGAAGTATTGTCGATAGATTTATTTGGGCCGCTACCAAGAGGACCTAAAGGAGAAAAATGGATTTTCATTATTGAAGACACAGCTTCGCGTTGGGTAGAACTCTTTGCTTTAACGGAAGCTACAGCTAAACAATGCGCTATGACTTTACTTAACGAAGTTTTCCTACGATACGGGTTACCTCGCAGAATAACCAGTGATAACGGTACCCAATTCGTATCAGCTGTCATGCAACAACTGTTGTATTGCCTAGACATTAAACATTTCTTGAGTCCTGTTTATCATCCAGAACCGAATATCGTGGAACGCAAAAACAGGGACTTAAAATGCCAGATTGCAATCCTGGTTCAGAATAAACACAACTTGTGGCCTGGAACTTTACCTGCCATACGTTTTGCGATGAACTCAGCATATACTCAGAGCACAGGTTTCACAGCTGCCTATCTAACCTTCGGAAGACAGATGAGAACACCGTATGAGATATCGCACAACTTTGGGGAAATAGTACAATCAGAAAAATTCATCCCAGAGATAACGCCTGAATTAAAGCGATTAGCAAGCAATATTGCAATGGCAAAGGACAATATGGAGGTAATGCAGGATAAGAATAGAAACCGAGCAAACTTGAAACGACGTCCTGACCCAGATTATAAGAAAGGAGACTTGGTGCTAGTACAAACTCATCCAGTCAGTAATCAAGAAAAACTGTTTTCTGCGAAGTTAGCACCAAGACGGGATGGACCGTACGTCATAATAAAGAAATATGGATCAGCAACTTATGAAGTTGGCAACGTAAATGAACCTGAAAAACCTATTGGAAAATACCACACGTCTGCAATTATAAAATTTGAACCAAGGGACACTGCTACCCCAGCACCAGTAGTACCCATTCGTCAACGAGGAAGACCAAAGAAGAAGGTTCCCACATAAATCCTGGCACTTTCAATAGACACTTTCAAGGATCGAAGGAAGAGACTGTAATAATACTAAGTCCTGGTACTCTCACGGGACGTCATCGAGCACCAGAGGGGGAGACTGTAACAATACAATTTCCTAAGCAATATGCGCGGCGCGCGGACTCGAATACTTTCTCGCTCGCACATTCGTTCATCTCATCAAGAGGCCGCCGAAGATATCCGAACGCGCACGAACCCCGAGCGCAGGGTATAAAAGCCGACGTGCGCGCCATAATACTTCACTTAGCTAGCGACTGCCTTAGCGATAGGTACAACCCTCTGTCCTCTGGCAAGTCTCACTGAGTCTGGGAGTTCGATAGCGTCCTAGCAGTCTTCTCCCATATTCACCCTAGGTTTTAGCTAGGGCCTTGGCGATAGGTTCACCGACTGTCCCTTGGCTATTTGTATCGGCAGTGGAGGGTTCAACCTTGCCACCCACTGTACGACTTAACGTAGCTAGGAAGTTCCAGTAATGAATGAACAGTTAATGTATCTATACCTATAAGTATAACCCTAATAAATGTAAACGTTGACATTGGCGTTTAACTCATCTCCAAGTCGCCTACCTTACAGTTCTAAATAAATAATTTAGAGCTCGCAGGAGACTTACCTTTGAACTATGGAATGCAGCGGTTCTTGAAATATAATTATATTCGTGTTTGTATCTCCAGGCGGGTGATAGTTACGGCGGCGGTAACACTTTATTGCAACGATTCCTCTTTTGCGGCTTTTTAAACGAGATTTTAAAAATCTTCCGTTTTCTTTGACAAAATGATATAGACTGACTTTTCTGTTTTCTTGACGTATTAAAGAGAATGAATGTAGGTGGCCAGCAAGTCACCTGCTGACTATGAAAGAAAATAGTTTAGGCCGAAAAGGAATTTAGCGCACTAGCGCCACCATGCTCCCGGCCTTGAAATGCGGTGAATTTCAAGTATGAGGTGATCTAAAGCGGTAGATTAAGTAAAGCGGTAGAATATATATAAAGCGGTATGATAATTAAAGCGGTAGAATATATATAGCGGTATGATAATTAACTAATAATGATATTTTCTTCGGTTACCGCGAGGATTACTCATGAAATAAAACTATGAAAACGGATAAACTCGCGTATATTAACTAATTTTAACTTCATTCCGACGTTTCGAACACTTTACAGGGTTCGTGGTCTGCGGATGACTGACAATGGAGGAAATTTGATAGATCTACCTCCATCAAAATAAGAAAGATAAGTACAAAACTACCCACCAAAGAAAAATTACTAAACCACAGACAATAAATTTTAAGGGTGGATGTACATACAAAATTTGCAAATTAAGCTAGTTATTCATTACAAATATTTTCAGAATGAAGACAAGAGATAAAATAAATAATCTACGCCGGTTCTATCCCTACGCCACTGCCTGAGAAGTATTTCCTTCCTTTGTATGATTGTATTGTTAGGAAGGTATCCCAAAATTGGGACCGGCAAGAAACTCAGCGGGACAACTCTTTTCAAAAAACATTTGTAGTACATCTTAAGATCATCATGCATTAAACCAAAACATACAATTTTGATTAATAAGGAAATTTAAAATAATTTTGAAAAAATGTTGCCAGTACTAAAAAGGGGGGGAATGGTCACCACCGCCAAATACATCAGCCTCACGGTTTATGTCTAGACTGTTCCTTTATCAGATGAACAACTGGATCCCAAGCTGGTGGTAGAGACAAGCTTCTTTCCATTCTATTAAAGTTTGGATATTTCATTATCTCAATAGCCTCACGCAACATTCTAGGCATGTTTCTCTTCTCCTTAACGAGAACCAAAGGCTTGTCAAACTTAATAGAATGATTCGGTCCATCACTGACATGCTCCCAAACCGCAGACTGTTGTCGACGGTGCTTGACATCGGCTATGTGTTCCTTCACCCTAGTAGTGATATTCCTCTTTGTCTGCCCAACATATGAAAGCCCACATTCACAGTCCAGCTTATACACTCCTGCATTCAGTAAGGGCGTGCTATACTTAACAGGCCTCAGAAACTGCGACATCTTCTTCATTGGCTTAAAATAGGTTTTAATAGAAGCACGTTTCAAGATGCGGCTGATCCTGTCTGTAACCCCTCCAACAAAAGGCAGAACGGCTGGCCTGCGCTCAACAGTGGGAATCTTCATACGAGTCTTCTGATCGGCTCGAGGGATCTTCAGGTTGTTTGCCCGAAGTGCCTGCCTAGCATGCCGAAGCTCCGCAGCTAGATGCCGATCATCGCATATCTTTTGGGCTCTCTGAAACAAAGATTTGCCTACAGTAGCTAGTTGGCTGGGTTGGTGGTGGGAATTGCCATTTAAATACCTATCAGTGTGAGTAGGTTTTCTATATACAGTGTGACCCAAAGTTTTATCCGGATTTCTTATAACCAAAACATCTAAGAAAGACAGAGAACAGTCATTTTCTAACTCCATAGTAAATTTAATTTTCATATGTTGGGCAGACAAAGAGGAATATCACTACTAGGGTGAAGGAACACATAGCCGATGTCAAGCACCGTCGACAACAGTCTGCGGTTTGGGAGCATGTCAGTGATGGACCGAATCATTCTATTAAGTTTGACAAGCCTTTGGTTCTCGTTAAGGAGAAGAGAAACATGCCTAGAATGTTGCGTGAGGCTATTGAGATAATGAAATATCCAAACTTTAATAGAATGGAAAGAAGCTTGTCTCTACCACCAGCTTGGGATCCAGTTGTTCATCTGATAAAGGAACAGTCTAGACATAAACCGTGAGGCTGATGTATTTGGCGGTGGTGACCATTCCCCCCCTTTTTAGTACTGGCAACATTTTTTCAAAATTATTTTAAATTTCCTTATTAATCAAAATTGTATGTTTTGGTTTAATGCATGATGATCTTAAGATGTACTACAAATGTTTTTTGAAAAGAGTTGTCCCGCTGAGTTTCTTGCCGGTCCCAATTTTGGGATACCTTCCTAACAATACAATCATACAAAGGAAGGAAATACTTCTCAGGCAGTGGCGTAGGGATAGAACCGGCGTAGATTATTTATTTTATCTCTTGTCTTCATTCTGAAAATATTTGTAATGAATAACTAGCTTAATTTGCAAACTTTGTATGTACATCCACCCTTAAAATTTATTGTCTGTGGTTTAGTAATTTTTCTTTGGTGGGTAGTTTTGTACTTATCTTTCTTATTTTGATGGAGGTAGATCTATCAAATTTCCTCCATTGTCAGTCATCCGCAGACCACGAACCCTGTAAAGTGTTCGAAACGTCGGAATGAAGTTAAAATTAGTTAATATACGCGAGTTTATCCGTTTTCATAGTTTTATTTCATAACTAATAATGATTATGAAGCGGGATGAAAAAATGATGAAGTAGATTACTGAGATGGCAACGGATAAAGCTTTACAAGAGGGCGTTTAAATAACCCTCCAGGGGTTTTTACAGTAGCAACCCGAACAATTCCATCAGGCCCAGGATGGACGGCAGTAATTATGCCTCGTGGCCAGTGGAGGGGTGGTACGTCATCATCACCCATCAGTACAATCGTACCTTGTACAACCGGACAGTCAGGAGTACACCACTTGTTACGGACTTGCAACGTATGTAAAAACTCTAAACGCCACTTTTTCCAGTAGGAATGTACAATTGTTTCCAGCAATCTTTTCCTATTGTTAAGGTTCCGACATTCAGTAGACAGGTCAGACGCGGGCAAATATTGAAGCGGGGTGGACATTAAGAAATGAGCGGGCGTCAAAACCTCTGGATGCGGATCCGAAGACAAAACACTGAGCGGGCGAGTATTAAGTATGCATTCAATCTGCACGAGCACTGTCAGCAGCTCTTCATATGTTAGAATCTGTGACCCTATAACACGATATAAATGTGTTTTTACGCTCTTTATATTTGACTCCCACATGCCGCCGAAATGCGGTGCACGAGGAGGAATCATTTTCCATTCAATGCGGTAATTATTACATTCGCGGTTAAGTTTACACTTAAAGTCTGCGGAGCGGAAAATATTATACATCTCATTTAGTTGAGATTTAGCGCCGACAAAATTTGTCCCGTTGTCCGAATACAGACACGATACGGGACCTCGACGGGAGATAAACCTTTTAAAGGCTGCTATGAAAGCGTCTGAAGTTAAATCGGACACCAATTCGATGTGCACTGCCTTTGTAACGAGGCACACAAATAAGCATATATAAGCCTTTTGTGCGTGTTGACCACGACGGCGACAAAGCGTGATGCGAAGGGGGCCCGCGTAGTCGACACCGGTGTGAACAAACGCTTTAGCTTCTTGTATACGACAAGAAGGCAGGTCAGCCATCTTCGGAACTGGATGAATAGGATTGACACGAAAACACGAGTTGCATTTATGAAGTCGGTTTCTAATCACGGTACGTGCGTCAAGTATCCAAAAGCGTTGGCGAATAATTGACATCAACAGACCTGCGCCTGTATGACAATTCACAGCGTGATAGTGGTCAATGATTAGATTCACTACATGATCGCGCTTAGGGAGCACGACGGGGTGTTTCACCTCGAAAGGCAGATCAGCATTCGACAGGCGACCTCCAATACGCATAACATTTCTGTCATCAATGAATACTGACAATTTGACGAGTTTGGGGGACGGTAAAATATTATTTTTAATTCGAGTAATATCATCTTTGAAGTGAACTCTCTGCACGGCAAGTATTAAAGCGGTTTCAGCGATTTCAAGATTTTTTATTGTTTCAGCAGGGTTCAATCTTTTTATGAAACGAAGTATATAAACAATCGTTTGCAGCAATTTATTCCAAGAAGAAATGCGTTGCGCCAAATCATACAGTACCGACGACTCCTGTTGCACGATAGTTGTCAATGCAATAGTTTTATGTTCTGGCAACTGATCGGCTGCCGTGCAATGAAATGGATTAATAGGCCATTGGTTTAGAGCATTTCCTAGCCATGAGGGCCCATTCCACCACAGGTTATGAGCAATTAATTGCGACGGCGTCAACCCACGAGATAAGCAATCGCTTGGGTTTTCAACTCCAGAAATATGGTAGAAGTTGTCAGGTGACACATTTTCCTGACATTGCGCAACTCGATTACTAACGAATACCGACCATCTATGCGGAGATGATTTGATCCAATTGAGTGCGATCGTAGAATCAGAAAACGCGAAAATTTCCTTAATAGGAATACGAGCGAGGTAGGTATCTTGCACGATTTTAATCAACTTTGTCATCAAAACAGCGGCACAAAGTTCTAAACGGGCAAGTGTAGTCACTTTAGCCGGTGAAACTTTGGACTTTGAGCATAAAAGCTTCACAGTAGTGTTACCAGCTGAATCTGTCACATGTAAGTAGATGACACAGCCATATCCATTGAGACTGGCATCACTAAATCCAACTATCCGACAATCACTGGAGTCAGCGAAAACTCCAATATGGCGCGGAATCTTCAACGTTGATAGCAATGGGAATTCTTGTACCAATACAGAGTAATTCTTAATTATATGCTCTGGAGGAGTCGAATCCCACTCGACTTTACTAAGCCAAAGTTCCTTAATAAGCAGCTTTGCGTATAATACGACAGGCGCTACTAAACCAAGCACATCAAACAAGCGAGCTACGGTAGATAGTATAATTCGCTTGGTACACTTCCCTCCAGCGGGCGGGGATGTAGTCACAAAGAAAGTATCATTAGAGGGTTCCCAAGACAATCCTAATACCTTAGCGACATTTTGTTGGTCGTTAAATTCGAAACAAGCGCGGTGAGAGTCAGGAAGACTCTGTAAAAGTGCGGTTGAATTGCTGGACCACTTGACTAAATCAAATGCGCCAGCTTTAAAAAGAGATATTAACTCTTGCGATAAACGCGTAGCGGTTTCTTCATTTATGCACGAATGGACTAAATCGTCCATGTACAGTTGAGAACTAGCGACGGCTGCTGCTTCAGGGTACTGAAGACCTTCATCCAAGCAGAGCTGCTTAATAGTGCGCATGGCCATATATGGACTTGATTTAAGCCCAAAAGGGACACGTGTAAATTGAAAGGTGCGAATTTGCTCTGTTTCATGAAAATGAAACAAAATTTTCACGAATTTATAATCGTGCGGCGGCAAGCAAACTTGCATATACATTTGGCGAATATCTGAAGTCATAGCAACTGGAAACAGGCGAAAATTCAATAACAGAGTGAATAAATCTGCCTGTAGATTTGGACCAGTGTGCAAGACGTCATTGAGCGATTGTCCTGAATGCGTTTTGGCACTCGCGTCCAGGACAATTCTAACGCGAGAAGTTGCCTTTTCGGGCCGAATTACTGCATGATGAGCTATAAAATAGCCCTCATCAGTGTCTTCGGAATCAGGAACTTCGACAAGATAATCATTTTTCATATAATCGGTAATGACTTTATTGTAGTCATCACGAAGGGTGGGTATTTGCTTAAATTTCCTTTCCAGGAATAGCAACCGGCGATGAGCAACAGCTCGTGAATTGCCTAATTCTGACACATCCTTAGCAAAGGGTAAGGCAACAGTGTATCTGCCTTCCTCATTGCGGGTAACAGAATTGGCATATAAGTTTTCACACTCAGTCTCTTCAGGACTAAGGAAGCGTTTATACGGGATCTCTTCTAATTCCCAAAATTTATTTAGCGTTGACTCAAGGTCACTGTGAACCAAAGCGGTGAAGCAATTGAAATAAGCATTGTCCTGCAGAATATAATCACCATTCTGAGGATAATCTCCCATTAATACATAGCCAAACGTGGTTTGGCAAGCGGGGGGAGCACAAGACCCAGGAGACACTATCACGTTCCCCAAATATATGTAAGGGAAAAGCTGGACTCCTAACAAGAGATCAACATTGCCTGGAATATTCCAAGTCACGTCTGCGAGAGGTAAGTTTGCAATAGCTACTAAGTCGCATTTGCTAGTTTCAATAGGGACCTCGGGAAGCGGGCTTGTTATACAGTCTACTACTATTGCGCGTATGAAGTATCTGCAATTTGGATGAAAGCGCGATTCAACGGTTAGATAAACATATCCGAGTACCGGGCGTGACATTTTACAAACGCCATTAATATAGGAATTAGTTAGCGGTATCACTGGCAAATTAAGTGACCTGCAACAATCCAGTGTAATCAAATGGTTTTGAGCACCGTTATCAATCATACTTCTTACTATCAACCTACCATCACCATCATGACATCTGACGTATACATGGGCAGTGGCTAGCAGTATTGGTATTGCAGATTGAGGATTTGACACTGTCAAAGAAACCGAAGCAACTCCAGGAGGCTGCGTTGCAAGCACATCAGATGATATTGCCATATTACTAGGCGAATACGGTACAATAGCAGAATTTCCTACTTGCGGGGTGCATGCACAATTCGGACATGCATTTGGGATACTTGCATCTCGCGAAGACGGACCAGCGTGTATAGCGGGTGCGGAAACTAATGGTGTATCATTATGAACATTAGCAAGTAGCTGAGTCGACTTGAGATCCGCGGAAGCAACCTTGCCCGCTTCGAAATGCAAGAGCGTATGATGACGCCTTTGACAAACGTTGCAAGTGTGACGCGAGCTACATTTAAGAAGCGTGTGTGACGTACTAAGACAGTTAACACAACCATGTTTGCTTTTAATTAATTCATATCTTGCTTGCGGAGAAGTCATGTTTTTTAAATTTCGCACAAGAGTACAAATTCGAATGATCCTTTTTATTGCACAATACACAAGCTTGATCATTATTCGCGGAGCTTGCAGCGACGTTGCTGCTGGCTAAAAATGCCTTATATGTAGTTTTAGCGGGTTGAGCTGATGTATTGACAATTGGTTTGCTGACCGTACTACTGTTGGATCTTTCCAAAATCTTCACTTGATCTTGTACGAATGAAACAAATGAACCATATTTAGGAAACTCCTCGTCCCGAATGGTCATTTCAAAGTTTTGTAAAACCTGTGAGTCGGTTTTTCTTAAAGCGCAGTTCAAGAAAATAAAATCCGTTAAATCCGGAATTCCTAACTGCTTCAGTGCAGCAATGGACGCGGAATACTTCTCAATGAAGTTGTTAAGACTGCTGGAATTAAATGTGCATGGCTTAAGATCAAGTACATTATTCAGGTAATAAGTACCTAAGGCGCGTTTATCCTGATAATTTTTGACAAGACTGTCCCAAATTATGGAGTACGTTTCACCATTAGGCACTATGCCAGCAGTTAATTTCAAAGCGTTGTTAGTCAATTTGCTGACAAGATATTGCACACGTTGCGAGTCAGACAACTGGTTATTATTATGAATATTAGCCTTAAATGTTTCATAAAATATTGGCCAATTTTCAGTCCGGCCATCAAAGGACGGCAGTTCGATAGGCGGGAGTTTGACAGCTCGGAACCCGTCGCCGCGGCTCGCAGATGAGGTAGCTTGCGGGGATGTTTTAGAAA
>JALPQI010028296.1:0-10541 GCA_025490895.1 Thaumatotibia leucotreta | reverse complement strand
CTTTATTTCCACAACATAATGTAATATTTATAAATGTACCGTGTGTAATTAATAATAACATTAATAACAATGATACCTCGTGTGAAACTAAATGTAATTTTTGGTAACCATTATAATGGCGGGACCAGATCCGTTGTAAAATAATTTGTACCTCTTCAATTTCAAAGTTATATTCAATCGGTCTGATCCCGCCATTATAACGTTATAATGGCGGAACCAGGTCCTGAATTCTGTCGATTCATATTGCATTATTTAGTACTGAATTGGTACTATTTGGTACCTGTTGTAAAAAATGAGTAACTCTTCAATTTCAAAAATTATTATTCGAATAATTTGGTCCAGTGGATAATGGTGGAACCAGGTCCTGAATTCTGTCCACATTCTGTCGATTCATATTGCATTATTTAGTACTGAATTAGTACTATTTGGTACCTCTTGTAAAAAAATGAGTACCTCTCCCATTTCAAAATTATATTTGAAATAGTGTGGTTCCGCCAGACCATTTGAACCAGACTATTTCCCGCCATTATAACGTTATAATGTCGGGACCAGACAATTCGAAATATAATTTTGAAATGGTACTATTTTTTTTTACAACAGGTACCAAATAGTACCAATTCAGTACTAAACAATGCAATATAAACCGACAAAATTCAGGACCTGGGTCCGCCATTATAACGTTATAATGGCGGGACCAGACTATTTCAAATATAACTTTGAAATGGAAGAGGTACTGTTGGTTGTATGGGGTTCACTCCAAGAAAAGCCGAGGTTTCAATAGAAATATGTATTTGGGAATACACACAAAAAACAAAGTGTCACAGTGAGAGTGCGCATGGGCGCGCGGCTAGCAGAGGACTGCCGGCCGGTGCATAGCAACGTATTTCATTGACAATAGCACAACTTAAATTCAACCTTAAATCTAAACAGAAAGGTACATATTTGCATAGCAATTAATTACATATTTAAGTAAAACTAAGTACGTATAGATACAAATATTTATAAGATAGGTAAAAGTTAGGTATAATGAGCGCATCGCCAACACTCCCCACCCCAGTGCTGTCTCAGCACTCTAAACTTACGGGAACTCGAGCGATGCGGGCCGCGGAGCGCCGCCAAGCCGCGGTGGCCGTCCTGACCTCCACCAGTCGTGTGCGGCCGTCTCGGCCAGGAATCACCTGAGTGATCAAGCCCTTAGGCCACATATTGCGGGGAGAATTGGGATCCACCACCAGTACCAGATCTCCTACTTGGAGCGGCTTCTGTTCCTGAAGCCATTTGGTCCTGGGCACAAGGTTGGGTAAGATTTCTCTTAGCCACCTCTGCCAGAACATGTCGGCAAGCCTCTGCGCCTTACGCCACTGTTTTCTTAGGTTGAGATCAGAATCATCGAACTCCCCTACTAGAGGGAGTCGCGATGATGATCCTAGAAGAAAATGATTCGGCGTCAGAGACTCACCGTCACGTGGATCCACCGATACGTGCATCAAGGGACGACCGTTAATCATATTTTCAATTTCAGCCATCAATGTGTATAACACCTCGTCCCTCGGTGCACGCTCTTTAAGAACGACCTTGAGAGCCGTTTTTACAGAACGTATTAAGCGTTCCCACGCCCCACCCCAATGGGGGCTGGCGGGGGGAATAAAAGTCCAGTCCATGTTATTATTGACCCCTTCAGCCTTCAGCACATCTGTATCGAGTGATTCCATCGAACGGCGCAGCTCGGTGTCGGCTCCTCTCAGATTAGTGCCGTTGTCCGAATACAGATGGCGCGGCCAGCCGCGCCGTGCCGCCATTCGTCGCAACGCCATTATGAGTGAGTCTGTAGTTAGAGAGGTAACCAACTCGATATGGATCGCCCGTACTGTTAGGCATGTGAACAGTACACCGTACCGTTTCTCCCTGCGGCGACCTACCGCGACCTCCATAGGTCCAAATAGGTCCAAGCCACAGTATGAAAATGGTCTTTGATGGTGCGCTATCCTTGCCTCAGGCAAATCGCCCATGCGAGGTACCTGAGGTTTGCTTTTCAATATTCGGCACAGCATGCACCTGGAAGTCACGAGTTTGACAGTCGGTCTGAGTCTAAGTATCCAATACCTCTGTTTTATTTCGTTAACCACCATCTCCTGACTTCCATGAGCTGCTTTCACATGGTGATGTAGGATTATGATTCTTGCTACCTGGTGGCGGCCGTCCAGAATCACAGGTCTCTTTAGGTCCATAGACACACCTGTCGCGGCGTCTATTCGGCCGCCTACACGGAGTAGTCCACGTTCGTCCAAAATGGGTGATAATTTTAATAACCTACTTGTTCGGTGCAAGGTCATCTGCTTACTAATTCTGGCCAAATCTTCTGCAAATGACTCTTGTTGAGCGTGTTTCAGCAACAGTAGTTCGGCACGCTGCATCATTTCGCAGTCGATGTCTCCCGCCTGACCCTTGCACCTAGCGATAAACTTTAGTATCGCGGCAGTGGCGCGGGTGAGACGAAGCCAGGATGAAAAACGCTGCGGATCCGGAACAGGTACAGAAACCGGTTCGTTGCATACCTGGACGACCGCTACGTACTCTTCTGTCTCGTTAATATTACCTGTGGGAATAATGCCTTTAGGCCATAAATTCTCGTCAGTATGCAAGAAAGAGGGACCCTTGAACCACTCATCCTGTAAGGTTAAATCAAACGAATCCCGCGTGGCTAAATCGGCAACATTTAATTTAGTAGAAATGTACCGCCACTCGTCCACGCGGGTAAGTTCGTCGATCTCGCCCAAGCGGTTCGCTTCAAAGGTCTTATACGTACGATTTTTGTTGCGAATCCAATGAATAACTGTGGAGGAATCGCACCAAAAATAACGGCGCGTAGGAGTGAGTTTATGCTCCTTTACAATTGTATTAGCCAATCGTGCAGCTAACAACGCGGCTTGTAACTCGGCCTTAGGGATAGTCAGTGGTTTTACAGGCATAACTCTGCATTTGCTGGCGATAAATGCAACATAAATAATACCGTTATTATCCCAGCGCCAATAGCACACAGCTGACATTGCCTGAGTAGATGAATCGCTAAAACAATGCAGTTGCAAATTGTTATACGAGTAATTGTTACCTACTGCCGGCGTAGCACATGCAGTTGCCGCTACGCCGTCGTAGCCATTCGTAGTACGGTGCGTAGCCGCGAGGCCCGCGGGGGAAGCGTTAGGTAAGGGAGGGGAACACCTCGCTACGACAGCGGTCTCTGAGTGATTCTCCGTTTCGGTCGCACTCGTAGCCGTCGGTTGGCTGTCCCTTACTACCTTGCGCGCGACCGTACTGTACCACCTAGGTATACGAATATCTTTGATTACCTTTAATAAGTTAATCCATTTCTGCCACTTATGAAATATTTCGTCTGGAACGTAGTCTTCCCAGTCCACTCGTAATCGCCAAGCGTCTTGAAGCATTATGCGGCCTTGAATCGTGAAAGGTGCTAAGAATCCCAGTACATCAAATATAGACATAATGACTCTAAGCATCAAACGTTTCGTAGGCCTATTCTCACCTTTAAAAACGGGTCACTCGGTATGCGTTTCAATGACAAGTCGAATCCCAGCATGTCATCAGCCGGGTACCAAATGAGACCTAAAGTACGTTCGCTTTCATGTTGCTGGCCGACTTTGAACCTTACAGCAGCAGTACCTAAGGTCTCCTTTGGCACGCTGTTTAAAACTGAGACGCTGTTGCTCGTCCAGTTTCTTATCTCAAAGCCGCCCGCCCTGTGGATGTCACTAACATTCCTTACCATCTGGATCGCGGTTTCCTCGTCGGGCAGGCTATCGATGTAGTCGTCCATATAGTGTGAGTTGACGATGGCATCTACAGCGGCGGGAAACGATGTTTCAAAACGCCGAGCGTTTTTATTTTTAATAAACTGCGCGATGAACGGTGCGCAGTTTGCACCGAAAATAAGTGACGTCATCGCGTAGGTTTTCATATTTTCTGTAGGTTTATTCCTCCACAGAAACCTCAATGCGTCCTGGTCTTCTTCGTGTATTTTTACTCTCAGGAACATGTCCCTAATGTCACCTGTAACTGCAATTTTATGTTCCCTAAAGCGCAGCATTATACCTAAAAGTGATGACAATAGGTCGGGTCCGGTGAGTAAGTAATCATTTAGAGAGCTACCACTTACCTGACTGGCAGCATCGAAAACTAAACGAAGCTTTTGTTTATTTGGGTTGTCCACGCCGAAGTGAGCCAAGTAGTAAGTCTTCGGCGAGACCTTCGTGTCAGTGAGCTCCTTCGCGTAATCATTTTCTAATAAATGACTAACTCGTTCACGGTACCTTTCGGCAAATCCTGAATTCTTACCCATTTTACGCTCGATGCTCATCATTCTGGTGAGCGCATTGGGCCGGGAGTCAGGCATAGCGCGGTGCTCGTCCTTCCAAGGAAGGCCGACATGCCAGCGTCCGTTGATGAGCCTGGCGGTGCGCTCCAGCTGCGCGATGGCGCGAACTTCGTCAGCGTTTTGGGCGCGCGTGAGGCAGTCACACCTATGGAATCTAAAAGAAACGAACGCCTAATATCTTCATGAATTTCCCTTAGGAGGCACTCGTTCAGGGTGGTGGCGTGCTCCGCTCCGCTATCTGAAATAAATAGGTTAGTGTGGACATCAGCAGATGGCGAGCCCCTGGACGGACGGACAGTCCGCGGCACGCATAGTTTCCCATGGACGCTCCAGCCGAGGCGAGAGAGTGTACCTAATGGCTCATTATCTTTCCCTTCTCTTATCTGTAAGGGCGTCAAAAGATGAACATTATCCTGACCTAACAACAATTCAGGTTTTGAATCATAGGTACAGAAATTGTGTTTTAAATCTGCCAGATGGGCATACCTAACTAATTTTAAAACAGACAATGTTTGTATAGGTAAATTTAATTCTTCAACACAACGCATCTTAACATTATAAACCTTATCGTCCATACCCTTAAGGTCGACATTCACAATGGTCGAATCACACACAAGTTCGTTATTATCACCGAAGGCGCCGCAAACGCGTAATGTCTGTGAGTATCCTTGTAAACCGATACGACGCGCGAGATTCGCACTTATTACCGAGACGGAAGATCCATCATCCAATAGCGCCGGTACTGTCCACCGTCCCGTTAGGTCCCTGCACACGCACTGGTACTACTTTTAACAGTATTTTGTTATCTCGGGACTTAATATGCATTAAAGTCTCGGGAATAGATTTACACTCGGGATCCTGTTGCGCGGACACACTTGTAGATGTACAACTCGAAGGGCCCGGTGATGATGATGACGGAATTGGTACCTCGATCTTGTTAACTGTGAAGTGCAATAGGCGGTGGTGTGCTTCTCCACAACCGTCCTTATCGCACGCAGGTGCTCGGCACGATTCTCGCTCGTGCTTCGATATTAGGCATTTATAACATAAGCCGTTTTTTCTAATAAATTGCCACCGTACTTTGCGCAATGCTCGTTTGAACTGTTTACAATCAGTTAATTTATGAACAGATGTGCGACAAAATAGGCACCTCTTATCGTTACCTTCGCCCTGCACTAATATCGTATGCGTACGGGATGCGTTGTTAGAATCTGAGGGTTTAAATTTGTAACTCTCATTTCTGGTAGCAAAATAGGTATTTGCAGTAGTAGATATCTTGACAGCCTCTTGATTAAGAAAATCTGACATTATAACCAGTCTTGGTTTTTTACCATCTTTTATTAAATTAAAGCTGTAATCTGACCACTTTGATATCAACACTGTTGGTAGTTTAGACAAAATTATGGACACTATATTTACCCCTTGTAGGTATTCCTCTTGACCAACTGCTCGTACTGCTTCCACATAATTTTGCACTTTCAAGGCAAACGTGATAATATCCTTGTGGTAATCTTGGTGTAACGGTTGTAGCTTTTTAATGTCGTACAGTACGCGCGAAATGATGCACTCGGAGTTACCATAGCGTAGTTCCAACGCCGACATGACTTTCTCGGGTGACGTGGCACTTATAAACAAAGCGTTGACTGCATCCTTGGCGGCGCCGCGCAGACATTTTCTAAGCCTCCAAAGATTTTCCTTATCAGTAAATTTACAGATTTCTGTCGACTCATAATATGCTTGCTTAAACTGCAACCAGTCCAAATAATCGCCTGAAAACTCGGGTAGATCCTTTGGCGTGCTGAGTCGACTGAGCAAGCTGGTGTTCGGCGTATTGGCCGTGGAGATGTTCTTTACCGCTTCTGCCATAACTTGGATCGCACTGTTGAGCGCCGTGATGGTGCCGTCGGACGGCGGCGGCGCGGCGGCTGGCGTGGGCGCCGCGGGTGGCGCGAGCGCAGCCGCGCGGCAGGACGCTGGCGGCATTAATTGTGGCTCATGCTGATGCAACTCACCCGTGTTGAAACCATTATCGGGGGCTTGTTGCTGCTCTTCGGGCGGTCCTAGGGTGCTCTGGTTTGCTACCCAATTTGCGACGTCACTTTGAGAAAGACTCCTCGGTTGTGAACCATGCAGCTGTTCCTCCTCGTTCAGCTCCGCTAATTGGGCATCCAAAGTCCTATCAATAATGTCCATTTGTATGGCAGCCTTTTGTTTTGCGGCCTCTAAGACAAGTTGCTTCTTTATTGCGTCAATCGAAGCCGATGAAAATCTTGAGCCCTTGCTGCTGGAAGCCTTACTGACATACGACGCAGGTGGTGGAAGCATTTTTGTGGGGAATCCAGTTGTGGCCGGTTCCGACTTCACGCTACCCTCCATTGCATTTATGTTCGGTAACGCCTTGTGAATACTTGGTCCTGGTGTAATATCTCCCAATCTGACCGTAGTATTGTGGTGACCATCGGATGCCTCACTCTTCGCGTCCTTCTGGGACATGCTTTGTTCTTCCAGAAACCTCCTTTCCTGTTCTACACGACGCGCTTTCGATCTACGCGTTTCGATCTTGTGCGGCGTGCGGTACATAGATCCGGTTTCGAATGACCACTTTGTTGGTTGTATGGGGTTCACTCCAAGAAAAGCCGAGGTTTCAATAGAAATATGTATTTGGGAATACACACAAAAAACAAAGTGTCACAGTGAGAGTGCGCATGGGCGCGCGGCTAGCAGAGGACTGCCGGCCGGTGCATAGCAACGTATTTCATTGACAATAGCACAACTTAAATTCAACCTTAAATCTAAACAGAAAGGTACATATTTGCATAGCAATTAATTACATATTTAAGTAAAACTAAGTACGTATAGATACAAATATTTATAAGATAGGTAAAAGTTAGGTATAATGAGCGCATCGCCAACAGGTACTATTTTTTTTACAAAAGGTACCAAATAGTATCAATTCAGTATTAAATAATGCAATATGAATCGACAGAATTCAGGATCTGGTCCCACCATTATAACGTTATAATGGCGGGACCAGACGGATTGAATATAACTTTGAAATTGAAGAGGTACAATTTTTTTTACAACAGGTGCCAAATAGTACTAATTCAGTACTAATAAATAATGCAATATGAATCGATCGAATTCAGGATCTGGTCCCGCCATTATAACGGTTACAATTTTTGTGGAACAACTCAAATTATTTTATAAAATATTTTTTAAGTTATTTTTTTTTAAGTAGGTAGTAACACTACGATGTACCTAAACCACTAATTGGAGTTCGAGGCCAAGGAATCTACGAAATGATTACCACAACAATGAAATGTTCTTGCAATAGTAAATCTTTATTTTCTAAAAACAGACGTTTAGATATCTTATTTATTGGTAATTTTAATTCTTTAATTTATAGAAACAATATTATTTACTTATTTTCACGTAAATATAACATATTTTAATAAAAACTTAATTATCCGCAATTATTAGTAACAAAGTTGGTATTGGGCTGGTATCACCTCAGGTGTTAATAATATTTGGTACAGCAATTTAAGTACACATAAATTAAAACCCTATTTCTGCATACTTTTAGAAAATTGCAGAATAATACATTGTATTGTAGCGTGCTTTATGTTCATACTCCACCATTCCACCACTACCATACTGTCTTAATAAATATGGCACGCTGTTGTTTGTGTTCGCTGGTAATTCAACTTCTTTTTAAAATAGGCTTCGAAACGTTGGCTCTTATCATTTTAAGTTCTTTACAAGAAAATTTTGTCACATAAATGTTAGTTAAGAGAAAAGAAAAGCTATTAGGTAATTACGTGTTTTTAAGAAAATCCTAGTTGTTACAGCCATATTAAACAAAAAGGCGTACAAACATTACAGAGGTATGTAATGTTTTTATTAGGAATTATTTTAAATAAATAAATTAACTAGCAAAAAGGTTGTCGAAACCTGACAACTTTATTTGACAATGACATAAGAGACTTTGACAGATTTGACAATAACGCATCTGTCGTAGTTTCGTTGGCCTCGAACTCCAATTAATGGTATATATAAAGTTAAATATTTGATGCCATATACCACAGAAAAAATACCTAAGCTTACCAAAGCCATAGGTGGAATTTGAACCCGACGTCCTCAGCTTTAGTGGCTGATGCTTAACCTCCTAAGGCCCGGGCCTTTTAAATATTTTTAGTCAGAAAGACCGAGGTGGCGTTTTAAAGAACAAAAAATGGCGACCATTGTTAAGTCCTGACGTCATGGAATTAATGTTTACATTGTGATTGAACGACCTTTAAAATTTTATTACCCAGGACTTAATGATGTAACGCCATTTTGTTCTTTTAGAAGGCACTTGGGACTTAGGAAGATAAACCACTGGAGTGGCCGAGTGATGGTTTAGGCAACAGCCGCAAAACTGAGGACAACTCTCCAAATTCCACCGTTGGTAAACTTCGACATTGTTTATTTATTTAGTACCTATATCATCTAATATTTAAATTAGTAAATGTAATATTTTTTTTAAGATCAACTATTTTCTTGTAATTGTAATTCTTCAATTTACAGTTGTAATTGTAATTCTTGAAATAAAGTACTGATTACCGTTTAAGATAATATAATAAATGCCTTAATGTTTTACTTATGTGCATTTTTATTTTTATAATGAATGCAATTTAATTTAGTAAAATAAGCTTCCTTAAACCTGATAGCTGCTGGTAAGTCACATTAATAATTATACAAATGTAATGCATAATTCCATTCATTTGGCTTTTCACGGAAACTACTTCACCATTGCACTGAAGCGAATTGTGGAGAAGATAGAATCGGGTTTTTTCTTCAATATACGAAAATAAGAGATTGTGCATTACATCTATACACTTATTAATCTCATTAAACAATTTTTCAGGTATATTTAACTTCTTAATAATCTCCAAAAAGAAAATAAAATAAATTTAGAATATTTACCTCTGTAAATGTCAAATTAGTAGGTATGGACTCCCAAATGTGCGTCGTTGGCACTGCAATAGTTGGTGGACTCTTGTGCGTTTGGCGCACACAGCAGTGGGAAAGTTGAATGTCTACGAAAAGCTGGTGATAGTGAATACTTAGGGCCTATATTCAACAGTATCGTGTTCTGATCAGAAAAATGGTTTTTTTATTATAGTGGACTAATGGCTTGCCTTACAACCAGTTGGGCAAACAGGCATACTATCGAACCAAGCCATTTTATTCTAACACAGATTTTTTTTCTCTTACTATTTCCTAATCAGAATACGATGCTGTACAGTCACCATCTGATATAGCGGAGCGGCCAGGGTGCTCATAAATGTCTGAGCAGGCCGCTATTATCATAGCGTTCGTGTGCATGCTCAGATATTTTTGAGTGCCGTGGTCGTTCAGATATATCTGACGATGACTAACAAATTGATTGATCTGTACTGAAAATCCATTTTTAGTACAGATTTTTGCCGCACTAGTGCGAGAAATGGCTCATTTCTTGTCAGGTCGAAACTTCAGAGGGCCATCTGTACTGAAAAACGTCGTATGATACACGTGCGAAAAGGAAATTCCTAGCTCGTGTCGATTTAAAACACTCATTTTATCTTCTTCCTATTAAATCTGTCTTTTGCATTGCATTGAGACGACTATCGACTCGAAAAGACAAGGATAGTCTTATAAAATCTATCCCTCTCTATCTTTTTTACCATCTAGTACTTTGACAAGTGTAATTTTTCAAAAGAGGTAGTGATAAATTACAAACTCGGCCGCTTTCATTAAAAAAAATCACCAAGGTTCAATGACCCCGCTCGGTAAAATGAGGTAGTGTGCGTGAAGTGCGTGTGTGTGCGAAATGGGGAAATTTGACAGAATCTGAAAAATTTCCCACATCTATCCGACCCTTAAGATACCCCCGGCTAAGATCGGATGACCGCAATAACTACTGAAATAGTAGTATTTTTTTGCTCACTGGCTGTATTATGCATGACGCCATTTCACACCGCCCCTCTCGCTAGTATGTAGCAACCGCTCAGCCGCATCAGTCGTGAGCTACGAACGTTTAAAAAACGAACGTTTGGTTTTTTTTTCGAGAATTTTTGAAGATTCCATCTTTAACAGGAAGCTATGCACCTTCTTCTCCTTACTTTAGAGT